>CM022757.1:14128702-14226202 GCA_012411365.1 Ameiurus melas
CAGTAATAAATGACACAAAGGCAGTATTTTGTGTGACAAGCCTTTTCTTTAAAAAAAAAATAGTAGTCTCAGGTACAGTTAGTGAGTTAGTGCAGATTTATAAGGAAATGAGCTGTAAGTTTTATTGAGCATCTTGCAGAACCAGTCACGGTTCTTCTGGAGACTTTGACTGTCGCACTCGCTTCTTATTTTTGATGCAAAATCCAGCAGCCTTTACTTTCTTTGGTATTCTGAAAGTGAACTCTTACTGACAAACAGACATTTTTCTGTTGCATTTAATTTTGTGGTATTTGGTGGAAAACTAAAGTTTGGAAATCTGAAATGTTTTTGTACTCACAAAGTTTATACATAAAAAAATAGTGTGCCTAAGACTGTACACAGTGCACAATACTGTATATTATCTGTTATATGGCACTACAGAAATAGGAATATTATATTTATTTTAATCATTTATTCCAATGATTGTTGATGATGATGATGATGATAATGATGGGATTTTTAAAAAGATGTAATATTTTTAGAATTTTCATTATAGCAAAAATATCTTTTCTAGTCATTTTTTTCCCGTGATTGTAGATAATAAGATTATCCCTCAAGTGCTAATCTGTTTAGTAAAAAGGTCAGCAGCATACAGAAATGAAAAGCAGTTCAAACACTTCAGCGAGCACACTGATTATTTGCGAAGGCGGCTTTCAGTAAGAACAATGCCGCATTCACACCATTTAAACGAGCTCCTGCATGAGAAATCCATAATGCCATCCAGGCTTGCTTTTCCACCAGATTAAATTTCTCTATAATTTACACTGCTGTAATAGAAAGCTATACAGATTTTTCATCGTTCAAACGGCGTGTTTGTGCCAGACATTGGCAGAATTTCTGCTGGACCATGTTTGGAGTTATGAGATTGTGAAATCGCACTACGATCATTGTGAATGCTTTAATACTTCAGAGGTGTCTTTTCTGCCCTTCACCTGACCCTGTGGTGCAAGAATAATCACCGAACATCCCCAGCGTGCACTTAAATTTGGCAGAGTGGCTCATAGATGATGAATTACTGCTTGAATCTAGAGCATGCAAGTAGAGTGAAACTTCTCTCTTACACATAGGAGGTGTGTATATACAGCACACAGTGCTTTCTGAGAAAATAGTCCATGGAGAATTTCCCTTCCTGACCTTCTGAATAATGCAAGGTGGACACAACAAAAAGTTTCCAGGCATAACAATGACCCAACATGAGGTCATTTCTTCTCGATTGGGTTCCAGTCCACAGATGGTGGGGGAAACTCAAAGCAAGCAGGCTTTATTTATGCTGGCCCTAACTCACTTTGGTGTTATTGGACTATGACAAATTAAGTGAAGCATGGAAGGAAAATCAATTTGTGTCCGTCTCTGAGAGTTAGTGCAGATGAGGAGAGATGACAGGACTGTTTTTCGGTTCTCCTGGGTACCCATGATTGATAATGACGTCTCCAGACCAACCTTGATTAGATTATGACTCATCTAGATGAGACACACATTAGGCAGTTACAGTATCTGTTAAAACTTAGCCAAGTAGTCTGGTTTGTGAAGTGTTAAAACACATGCGTACCAGAAAGCTCTGAAAATATGCGTCATATGTCACATAATATGTATGTGAATGTAATTTAAAGTGAATTTTATGCCCCTGTATATTTTACAGCCTCTTTTCTACCTCGATTTTCAGGACTCTGGGGCCTTACCTGCAAACCTGACCTCCAAGAGCTCTAGCAGACTCGTGTTGACCCAGCTCCCTAATGTGCCTCTTTCACACTTAGCATCTTCTCCATGGCCCCTAAGTCAGCCTGTCGGTCTGAACAACATCAGACATCCAGCTACAACCAATGGACAAGGGAATCCTCAAATCCCCAACCCCATTTTGCAGTCATTTCATTTCCATGGCTCTGAGCCATGTCAGTTCCCGTCATCCTTCACCTCAATCTTATCGTCCTCCTCTTCATCGTCCGTCTCCGCTAACCAACCTTTGCTTAGCAACACTCAACCTTCTACTCAGCGACCCAAACTGGTGCCTATCTTCACAAACAAGTCACTGAGCCGCCATGTTAATGTCACAAAGATCCTGGCTGAGAAAAAACTACAGAAACAAGAAGAAGCACAGTGTGTGTCTAGAGCAGCAGTTCAAATATCCTCCTGTTCTCCTTTATCTTCTGCATCATCACTTCCTAGAGTGTCTCTGCCATTTTTTAAGGACCGCAAAAGAGACCACAATGTCTGCACTACCGCACCAGCACAACCACTCTTTCAAACAAAACCCGCACCCATGACTGAGATCAAAAGAGGGGTAAGAAGGACACCACCACTATGCGTTTTATATTTGCAGTGTCCTTACACGTGCAACATTATAATGCGACAGGAAGCAAAACTCCAGATTCCACAGACAAACCTATAATTCATTTTCAAATAGCTAAGTGTCTCCTAAAGTTTTTCCGTTACCACGAAATGTATCTGGGAATTAAAAACTGACAGCTGTGATTTACTAACAGGCTTACAAGACTTCTTGGCTGCTATAAACAAATGAAAGATGCAGTCAGTATTATTTTGTACCCAAACCCCCAAAATACTGAGTGGAGGTTATTGCAATGAATCATCTAATCCTGATTTTTATCAAACCAGATAGCAGTTACTAATGTGCAACCCAGAGGTGACAGTGGCAGGGAATATTGTCCCCCGAAACGACTTAAAACTAGAGCTGCGTGACACCAGACAGTAGAGGCTCTAAATTGCTCATTTTGTGCTCCCAATCATTGGGAGATCACAAGTTTGAATCCCAAACTGTGGCTGGGAGTCTAAAAGAGCAAGATTGGTCATGCTGTCTAGGAAAGGAAGGGTGGTATACTTTGAAGTTTGAAAAGATGCGGTTGGCTGATTTCAGTCTCGGAGGAAGCATGCCTTAGCCTTCACCCTTCCCGGCTGGTAGCTGCCGTATGAACTAGCTGGAGAGTGGCCAAATTGACCAAATTAGGGAGAAAATAGGGGAAAGATAAATCATATATTTCGCGAACAGTCTGCCAAGGCATATATATTTATGAACTAGAAGCAATCCGTTAATCATATGCATGCTATACACACCATTCCCGAATGTTAATGTTCTCAGAACCTGAAAGGTCTCAATAACAAACATCATCCCAGATTACTCTGCATCCGCCTGTCTGTATGTGGACAGGAACATGTGTGTAACATAGAGTTTATACTGTACAGTCAAAGTGTGCCTGTGTTTAAATGTTGCTCAGCTAAATGGCTGAAATTAGCTATGAATAAAAACACATGACCCTGTGCTGTGTTGCTGTATAGCTTAGTCTGCTGTAACAGTAACACATTGCTCATGTGTACAAGTTTTAGTGTGTGTGTGTGTGTGTGTGTGTGTGTGTGTGCTATTCTTCAGCAAATTTCTGTTTGTGGGATCACTGAGAATGATTTAGGCGTAGGTGTTTGTATTTTGTGGTGTATCCTTCTACAGATAGCTAAGCCTTAGACCAAATATTTTAGTATGCATGTCTTTGATGACAGCATCTAGATCATTTAGGTGTAAATGTTGTTCTTAATGTGGTCTTGTCTCAGGGTGAAGTATTTGATTCACACCCAAAGAAAGCCAAAGTCAACATACAGGAAGTGGATGTGGTGAAGTATGCAAGAAGCAATCAGGTAATGAAGCAACCTACGCCTCTCATCTACGTAATAACACTCAGGAAGCAGTATTTAATTTATCTGAACAGCAAAGCTCTAAACTTAAGCTAGTTACAGTATCTATTGCCGTGAACTGGCAATATAAGTCAGTGGGCGAGGGGGGGAGATTTCTAAAGAATTCTGAAGTTACCAGCTTGCATTTTGCTCTGTCAAAATGCAAGCTGGAACAAAACAGTTGTTTATTTTTATTATTTTGTTCCTCGTTCGATCTCCATGAATTAACTCCCTCATTTGTAAGAGACGAAGCCGGTGTGTAGAGGGAACTGATTTGATTTAGTGTCCATTAGTCTCTCAGACGTGCCGCTCATAAACCAAATGAATTGTCTGGCTACATCTCTAAATGAAATCCATTACAAATCTGGCATGTGTTCATGACCTGGATTAGAAGCCATTAAGAGGAGTGACAAGCCAATGCATCATATTGATGTCAGGGGTGAAAAGAGGGGCTCACAGAGTGCAAGTGCGCAGCAAAAAAGAATCCTTCCCACATGTTACTTATGTTCCTGCCACATGACACTAGATGCCTCTGATGCTTTCATAATTGATTAATGATTCACACTTACTGTATACCATCACTGGAATATTAATTCCTCCTATAATATGGCTGCCTTGCGTGTGTTGCTGTCAGTAACCAGAATACATTGTGGTTTTTACAGTTTATCGCATATTTGTTTTTGATTATACAGTGCCCTCCACTAATATTGGCACCCTTGGTACATATGAGCAAAGAAGGCTGTGAAAAATTATCTTTGTTGTTTAACCTTTTGATCTTTTGTTAAAAAAAATTACAAAAATACTCCGCTCTCATGGATATCGAACAATTGCAAACAAAACACAGGTTTATAAAAAATATATATATCCTTTGTTAAATGTAGGTGTGCAACAATTTTTTGTTTGTTATTGTTTAATACTTTGTGCTACCTCCCTTTGGCAAGATAACAGCTCTGAGTCTTCTCCTATAATGTCTGATGAGTTTGGTGAATACATGGCAAGGGATCTGAGACCATTTCTCCATACAGAATCTCTCCAGATCCTTAAAATGTCAAGGTCCACAATGATGGACTCTCCTCTTCAGGTTTCTATGGCTTTCAATTCAGGAGACTGGGATGGTCATGGTTTTGTGATCTGTAAAACATTTTTGTGTTGATTTTGATGTATGTTTTGGATCATTGTCCTGCTGGAAGATCCAACCAAAGCCCATTTTAAGCTTTCTGGCAGAGGCAGTCAGGTTTTTATTTAATAGCTGTTATTTGATAGTCCATGATGCCATGTATTATAACAAAATGTCCAGGTTCTCGGGCAGAAAAACCTCTCTGTGTGCACCAATACCATCTCTGGTGTTTATTGCCAAAAAGCTCTATTTTGGTTTCATCTGACCATAGAACCTGATCCCATTTGAAGTTCCAGTAGTGTCTGGCAAACTGAAGACGCTTGATTTTGTTTTTGGATGAGAGTAGAGGTTTTTTCCTTGAAACTCTTCCAAACAACTTGTGGTGATGTAGGTGACTTCGGATTGAAGTTTTGGAGACTTTCTGACACCAAGACACAACTAACTTCTGCAATTCTCCAGCTGTGATCCTTGGAGATTTTTTGGCTACTCGAACCATCCTCTTCACAGTGTGCTGAGACAATATGGGTACACGTCCAATTCCAGGTTGATTCATAACATTTCCAGTTGTATTTTTAATATTTATATATAAATGGGACTATACTTCAAATATCTTTTTCTCATATGAATTCATAGGGGTGCCAATAATTGTTGCACACCTATATTTAACAAAGATTTTAATTGATAAACCTGTGTTGTGTTTGTAATTGTTTGATATCCATGACAGCAGAGTATTTTTGAGAATGTTTTGAACAAAAACTCAAAAGGTTAAAAAATAAAGACAATTTCACTGCCTGCTTTGCTCATATTTACCAAGGGTGCCAATATTAGTTGAGGGAACTGTATACAATTTTTTACACCACTAAATTCTCAAATCTCAAATGATTGGTTTGAAGCTGATCATTGACTAAATTTGTTCAGCATCTCTGACGGCTATAATTCAAATCACAGTTGTGGTTTTTTTAATTATTATTAATGTGCTCATTCTAATACATTAACATCTCATTACACATATAATACAGTAACAACTCATTCACAGGGACTTGTATGGCAGATGCCTCGCCTTATATAAGGCTAATGATAAACGGTTTAACAAAACGTTTAGTTTTTTTTATAAGAAAATGAAACAGTGTAATTGTTGATATGGTGAAGTTTTCTGTAACTCGATGTTTATTTACTATTTATGGAAGGAGTCTTCAGTGCCAGCCCTTTTTAATGGTCAGTATGTTTTCCGGCCACGGGAAAGTCTTCACTTTCTCAATAACATGACAAGCTGCATTAGTCGGAACTTAGAGAGGAAACAACGAGGGGTGCTGGTGAGGGGACGACTTTTTATATAGCCGCTATATTGAAAGAGATAACAGGAACTGGCTTGTCACATTTCACAACATTAAATGTAATTAAAAAGCATGATGTATATAGTTCATTAAATTAAGTGAAATTACAAATTTGTAGTAGGGTAGTGGTGAGCACTCTTGCCTCACATATCCGGGGATGGGGGTTTAAATCCTGCCTCCTCCCTGTGTGCACAGGGCTTGCATGTTCTCCCCATGCTTTGGGGGTTTCCTCCCCAAGTCCAAAGAAATGCATTGTAGGCTGATTGGAATTTCCAAATTGTCCCCGGCAATGGATTGGCACCCCGCATTGTGGTGCCCCGAGTTCCCTGGGATAGGTGCCAGGCTCCCCTGTAAGATAAACAGTATAGAACATGGATTTATTAGTAGTAGAGTATCACTCTCTGTGGTATAAGAAGAATCAAATACTTCAGGAAGTCTGTTATGGGGGGGAACAACTTCAGGGTGTAACAATAACTCCACTTCATGTCAGTCTTCCTGTTGTTGATCATTTTCCCATAACAACCTGACATAAGGTGCTTTATTCTCTACATGACTAAGTCAAAGAGATCAGTGTGGAAGTCAGTGTTACAGACTGGAGGTATTGTGTGTTCATTTTCCCTCAGCTGGGAAAGATCAACATAGCGACTCTGCAGGCCTGGCTGAAAGGTCAAGGCATCACTGTGCGTTCAAAGGACAAGAAGGAGGACCTAATCTCAAAGGTCATGCAGTGCCTGAGTGAACCATGAGGCAGGGAGTCGGCATCCAGACAGCTCCTGCAGGTTTAGAGTTCCTCTCTCAGGTAATCCACACCGGAGCAGAGGTCTAGCCTGTAGCGCTTTTCCCTTATGGCACTCAACATGAAGGAAGAAATAACATGAGCTGCCCATGAGTTGTGTTGTGCTTCAGCTTTTTTTTTCTTCTTTTGCTCGGCCAAGTTCGGCACGACGTTAAGTTAGGCTCTGAGCAGAAACAACTCGATCTTATAGACAGAATGCTGGTCTAAGATAAGAATATATGAATGTAGATTTCTCTCTAAGAGGTTTGAACTTGTTTATTTTGGTTACTTTGTGATACGGTTGTACAATTCAATGTAAAACAAGGCCATCAGTTGTTTTATTTTTTCCAGATTGATACTATAAAATATTGTGATGTGAAAAATCTGAATACAAATATGTTTCCTGCTCCGTGCTGTTTTCATCATTGGTTTCTTCCTTCTTGGTTTAGTGTTCATCTTTAAATATCTTCAGTACTTTTAACGCAATCTAATTTAGCTTTGTACTACCACTAAGATCCAGCAAGAAGTTTGATATCCAAAAGCACACAGAGAATTTCAGATGACCGCGGGTGCTGCATGCTGGCACGCCTTCGAAGCGTTTACTGCAAGCATGACAGAAAGCTTGGATGGCTCGGCTCGTGTCGGCTCTAATGATACACACAACAGAGGAGTGTGACTGAAATGGAAATTGGCGCAAGTCACTTTGATGGCTAATGAAGGAAGCTTTCAGAACGTCCAAAGTCAGCTATCCTTTTTAACACTTCTGACTAAACAAGGGCTAATGACTGGTTCAAATCTTTTTCAGTGAATAGAGTTCCTCTATAGGTTACTCTGGTTTCTCGTGAAATTGTAGGGTTTACTTGTCCAAGCTTTTTGGGATGTTCTATGGTATATCTAAGATAGTTTAAATTTGAACCAGACATCCTTCTTCCTGTGTTAGAATCACGTCCTATAGTCTATCATAATACTTTATGGCTGTGACAGCTTGTTCATGACAGTGAAGTCAGGTTATTTTTCATTTTCGAGAACGTATAAGGATGTCTGTGGGTTTAAGATTACCAGGAAATTCATGGTTGAAATCTTTCACAGAAAGTGGCCCTGTAGCTGGAAGTGCATGGAAGCTTTAAGAGTAAGACTGGATTTTTTTAAAAATCTTTTTTCTTTTTCTTAACAAAGCCTTTTGGATACATCAATAGGTTTGTTAATTTTGTTAATCAGTTAATGAAACTGCTATATGAATTATACTCGAGTGAGCCTTTTTAACACAGCGATGAAGGGCAAAATGTTTTCGTTCATTTTTCAAGCAGCCAGAGGCCGGCATGTTTCCACATCCGTCTGCTGCTTCTGAGCGATGGCTCTTCAAAAGCATAATTTGAACAGTATTCACCACAGGGCACATATACACATTCCTCTATATGAAACGTGCAGAATCATGCTCCAGTATTCCTCTTCATACCTCTGGGCAACTATTTACCTGAGTGCTGACCCGGTGTACACAACATAAAACCTTCACACTAAGTTCTGTATAATTGCTGTGTTTATCGTATCGTATCGAATCGTTATTATTTATGATGTAAAGAATGATGAGATGACATTAGAGAGATGAATGGAGTTTGTTGCTGTCCTGACAAAGCCCTCTGCCTCCAAGACAAAAACTAGCTTGCTGTTAAAATGTGGGTTTCAAAAAAAATGTTTCTGGGACTGAGAGAAAAAAAATGCTTGTAAATAAATGAATTAATTAAGTAAGTGAAATAATAATAATAATAATAATAATAATAATAATAATAATAATAATAATAATAATAATAATCAGGCACATTTTATTTGCTGAATACAGGGTATGCAAAAAAAATCTAATAAAAAATAACTAGTTTTAAAGGATTTTACTAACAAGAGTGTCTATTTTAGAAACAATTGAATGTGATCTAATAAATTAATAAATAAATAAATACATAAAACGTTTTATGCATTTCAAGGTTTTCAATATGAAGGCTGTCCCAAAAGTATATACACTACAGTATATACACCAGCGCCACGTCAGTTGTGCCATCATCGGTGGATGTTCATGGACGTTTACTTCTGTGTTAGTCTGCAAAACTTCCAGTCTTTATTAATTTGTTAAAAAGCTTGGCAACAGTGTCGTGTGTGATGTGTTTCCTGTTTAAGTCCATCACAACTTTGCAACAGTTTCCCCATCCAGCCATCAGAATGATTTCAATACACATCTGGGAGCAGTATTGCCATGCATGCTGGCCCTTTGGCTGCGTCTTTGCCCCATAGGGTGGTACTATAGGTTCTCCGTAGAACACCCACAGTGCTGTGATGTGGTACAGATTTTCCTGCATGACCGTGTCCAGCTGCATGGCCAAAGGGAAGGGGTCTCAGAGTTTAATGTTTGTTAATGTGTTCAGTACCAAAGAGGCCAGCTTCAACAAGGAGCAGGTGGCAGCTGGCTCAATTTATCCTTCTCTGTAAGATCTAGTTAACTCTCTCGTTACTAGCTGTAATGATTCTTTTTGAAAATGGACAGTCATCATGAGATAATCATATTCATAATCTTATTCACTTCATCTGTCAGTGGGTTTAATGTTATGGTTGATTGGGGTAGTTGCCAAATAGAATATGAAGAAATCATGTGACAAGAAAGTTATATCCCATTTAATGCCCTTCACACAAGTTCAAAATGTTCTAAATGACTGTACAGCTAATGTTGAGTAACTCCTTTAAATTTTATTTTACAAATAGTGTACTTTTAGATTGAACATTTGTAAATAAAATAAAAAGTCATCTATGTTACCTATTGTCCAGTGTGTTGCCTTTACTGTGTAACACAGTTCACAAGTAGCTTAGTTGACATTTCCTGCATTTTGGGCCTATATTCAACATGGAGGCCAAGAAACTACTGAGCACATAGTATCTTTAAAAATGTATTTTCAGAAACATATCATAGGTTTTAGTCAAATATTCTTGTAAAAATATGAAGCAGTAATTCTTGTGTGACAGTCAATTAATCCACACTTGACACAGGTTTGCCATTTTAACAAATATTTAGGAAAACAGAGAGGACGTATATTCTAGTCCTTCATCCATGTGCTTCTTGAGGAAATGACGTCACTATGCAAATTCTGTAATTTTGGAGGGGAAAAAAACATTCCTTTTTGAATGGGATTTTTGTAATGGGTAACTTAGTTGGTTTTCGGACATAAACACTTCTTGTCTTTGTAGTACACCTAAATGTCTTGATTATTTAATCAATCTAAAGGCAAAATTATGAAAAGTATTTATATTTGAGGTCATTTTCATGCGTAATGGCAGAGTAGAATGAACAACTTTACAAAATCGGACAGCTGAATCGACCAGGGTTTTATGTGATTACACCTTGTTGTTGTACAAAAGACATGGACTTTCCCACATGTAGTGGTGTGATTTGGTAGTTTTGAAGTATAATTTTGTACCAGGAAAATAAACATTGGTACTATATGTAGATGAAAATGTACCGACGATTATCGGATGACCCAGTAGTATTAATATTTGTGTATTGTTTTATATTATATTATATATAGAGTCATTACCATGTCTCTACATACAAACCATGGCTCTGTTTGCCCCGGTACTAATGCAGTTTTTGAGCCTCGAGAGAGTCATAAAAGATTATTACTTTAATCTAATGTGCGTTACACATTACTCATATTGCCGCTACTTCATGCAGTTTATTCAGTCGTTCTTCATGCAATATGTCTGTAGAGCTTAATTCAGCCTTTCTGGAAATGTGCTGACGCCCGAAAGTAGCATTGTAAAAGTGCATTGTATATCTGTAGCATGTGTGAATAAGTTGTGGTTTGGAAAGTCATGCAGAGAACGGGACAATAGAGAGGTTGTATTCAGACAGCACTGGAGCGGAAAGAGTAGGTGGATATGGGGCGACTGCATAAAAGAGTCAAGTGTATTGAAATGGGACTCTACAGCGTCCATTCAGGCAATGTCAAGACTTAGCCTTTGGCATCGTAAACCGTAGCTTTAAACTAATCTCAAGAAAACAGCTTGAAGAGTTGGGGAATGTTGTTCTAGCTCAGTCATTCTGTTCTGGTCTGTAGTGGGTGGATATTTAAAAAAACTTCCTCAGGCCTCAGATGAAGAAGACCTGAAGCTCAGATGAACAAATCCATACTGTAAACAAACTCATCCTGTCAATGTAATGTTCTGTATCCGAGAAATTTTGAAAATCCACAGAACAATACAGCACACTTAGATAAACAGATTCATTTTTCTTATTTCTTCACAAGCCAGAAGGATGAGCAATTGCAAAATATGAAATTTGTTATGAGTTCCTGGTTGCAGGGAGTCTGTAGGTTTTCCGCTGGAAACATCTGCTCACTATCACAGTGTCTGCTTTCCATTTTCGCCCAAGAACACTGATAGCTGCTGCCTGATTTCTCTCAGGCTAAACGCAAAGTAGAGCAGAGGAATCAGTGCATGAGCCGGCCATGCTATCCATTAAGTACACCTCATCCTGCTTTATGAAGTATCGTGAATGTTATAGCGATACTCCCTGGTGGTTTGCACAGGGAATGGATTTCTGGTGGTCAGTGCCAAGCATAAAATTGGTCCATTGTGGTTTTTGAACTCCGTGAACTATGGCCTATATATAAGAATGGCCTCTGTTCAGAGTGCCTTGAGAAAAGGAAATGTGGATCATTTCATGATCTTTACCTTAAAATAGCATAGAATTACCAACCAATTTTTTTGTATTATTAGTTAGTTACACCAGATTGTTTCATGCCGCATGATCATCAGATAACCTGACATTTATTTTTCTTAACTTACCATATTAAGTTATTTCGTTTGGGCAGACTCGGTTTCTGGATCTGTGTAGCCATCAGAAGCCATCAAAAAGGCACTGTTCGATAGGGCCATATTAAGAGTTTACTTGTGTGCATGCATTGAGGAGTTAATTCAGGAATACAGGAAGTGGCGTAGCTAAGGAGATGGATTTCCAGTTTGAACCCCCAATGAAATATTTTCCAGAATCAAATGGTTATTTGTGTTATTATATACGTATATGCCTTTTATGTACATCGTTATAGTTCAATTGTTGCGACAAGCAGTGTTATTCAATGTCAAATAAAAATGCTTTCCCTGACAATTGTGCTGTAATGATATCATATTTACGTTTTAACTGCCCCAAACGTCAAATGACCAAATGCCAGATGGTGAGACACAGGATTATCCAATCAAAATTATGCATTTTTCAAGTATCTGTTTGTTACACTTGGATATACAGGTGATAGACAATGAAGTACCACAGGTTTACTGCAGGAGGAGAAAATGAACCATAGCCCTAAAGATAAAATGTAATTTCTCCCTTAAATGGGCTTCTACTGCTGACTGGCTTCCACCCAAAATACATGATTGCTCTGCACATATCAAAAGTATAACAGTACAGATCACGCTATGACCCTATTTTGGGGTATTTTCATCTCCACAACCATGAAACTAATTCCTGGGCTTCCAACACTACTGCCTGCCAAAATTGCACAAATGATTATTTAGACCTCAGATGTGATTAAAGTTGCACACAAGGGTGGGGTTTGTCTCAGTGTCTCAGTTCAGTGTGATTCTGAGCTTAAACTCAAGAGCAGTGTTAAGTGTAAGAAAAAAAAAAAAGAAAAAAAGCAATGTCTACTGAAATTTATATTTTGAGCTGCTTTCATTCTGAAAGGACATCTATACAGACAACTTTCTCTGTTTGAGTATCTTTTGAAATAAATCCTCCAGAACTGAATATGGTCCATAATCATATCCTCTGACATTTCTTCCTTGTCATCATGTCCTTCAACACTAATAATTATAATAAACCACAGCAGCTATCATTCAGATATCAGAAGGTCAACTGCTCAATGTGTGAAATGCTTGATCGCAGGAAATTTGGTACATTTGTTTTTTTTGTTGTTGTTGTTTTTTGTAAACTGCTGTTTTCTGAAGATCTCTGAAGATTGTTGCTTGAACAGATTTTTTTCCTTTTCAAAAAAGCTCTCTATTCTGGCATGTTTTTAATCTAAAATCACTCCAAAGCAGTAAGCCTTTTTTTATGGCAACGTCTAAAATTTCACAGTGGATCTCTTCTTTTATTCAAAAATCATTTATTCTAATCAAACTGAGACTTTGCATTGTCTTTGCCTTCTATTTTACTGATGGTGCATTTTCTCTGCCCTTGGGGATGAATCTTGACAACAATTAGACTTTCGTATTCTGCATGTGCTTCTTCTGTGTGGTGCTGCTCTGTGGATGGGGGTCACTGCTGATAAAATGCTGCCTTGACATCAAGCCCTTAATTGTGCTTGACAGCTGAGCTGAGAAAGTGGAGAAGGGAAGAGTAATTCTGGCACCCAGACGAGTTGATGAACACTTCTGAATTAATGATCCCAGAGAACAGAGTCTAATATCAGAAGCATTAGAAAAATTTCCAGTTCAGATGTGCGAAAATGCTGGCAACTTCCAGTGAATACTAAAGCACTTGGCACTGACAAATGGGACTCATAGAGCCTGTCTTTGTTCATGTGTGATCCTGAGAAATATTAATGGAAATATCCTTGTAAGCCTTTGATTGTCAATACAAAGAAAGCCCTGTCTCCGTTCCCAGTGTGAGAGATTATGAGAAATCCTTTAAATGGGAAATGCTTGTGTCATGATTGCCCAGGTGACAAGACCTGCAGGGACAGGTATGACAGATAAGATAATCCCACCTGGCAGGGCCTGGAGCACCTCACACACCTGGTCAGAACAGGAGCCTGTGATATGCTCTCAAAAGCATTTTCAAGTCTCAGCCTGATAAGACATGTCACCAAGAAATGTTGCTTGGTTGGTGTTAAATTAGAGATATGGCACATTATACAACAATTAGTTTTGGTTCACTAATTTGATTGGATGAATGGCATAGCAAGAGTGCTTTTATTTAGTATAAATATAATTTTTCTCTTTGCATTATGATGTTTCACTGTTTGAATCACTCTGCCATGTAAAATTCCACTTCCCAGTACAAAACAGTTACTACGTTAGAGTTAGCGACATCATCAATGGCAAACGATACATTTTTCATAACTTCTGAAAGCTCATCAGATGAAGATGAAAAGGAAGAAGGGAAGCCATTTTCACCAAATTCACTGTTAACAGGAATGTACAAATCTTTAGGACCTAGCTGGCCAGCTAACAAAGGGGCTATGAGCAAGTGTGGCTTCTTCATGATCTATTTCCATTCACGGAGCAAATATGAACAAATTATTCGGCCTTATTGTGCCTGAAATGTCAGTTACTCAATATTAATTTCATAAGCAAGTATGTGGATATACTGAATATCGGCACAGCTATGATTACCTCTGGAGCTCGTGGTTATGGCCAAATCACAGCCAGGCTGATATTCAGTATAACCGCACTCTTGCTTGGGTCTTTCTGGAGTGTTCCTTACTCTGATTGATCATTGACTCCTGTCTAGTTTGTTATAATCACTATTGTTTTCCTTAGTTTGGTAATCCACGTGTTCATGCGGCATTATTATTATTATTAAGCTATATTTCCCTGCTTTTCCAAGTTGCCTAGTTTGCCTTGTTTTTATATTCTGACCCAGTTTGCCTGTTTGTTTGTTTTTTTCCAATCTAATGTGGCTCCTCCTGAGCTGTCTGTTGGATTTATGAGCCTCAAAATGCCCAAATAAATGTAAACTAACACTGGTATCCGACAGCTTTGGTTGCCACGTCTGCATCAGTGACCATATTCCGATTAATGACATATTAGTTCTGAAATATGAAGCATATATATGGCCTGGGATTGCAAAGCCTAGCACAGGCTGTGGTAAATCTTTTCAATACGTACCTCCTTACTACAAAAAGTTTCACTTAGGATTGCGTTTTTGCCAAGTTCCATTTCATCAGGATAGCTCAATGGAAGCTGTTCTTTCTCTCATGTTGGCAGACTCTTAAAGCTTGAAGCATCCTCTTGACTGAATGGACTTTCTTTTGATGAAAAGACGGTTATTGTGGGTGATCATCAGTATTCCTCACATAAAACCACTTCTTTGTACATCTTGAATGCGTCTTAAATATAGAACTGTTGTCACTTTAATAATACGTTGACATACATGATATATGATTGAAAATGTGCTGAATGTGTATTATGTCCCAATAAAGAAAAAAAAATACTTCTTTCCAGCTATTAAAATTTGTATAGTTGTTTATCAAAAAAGAACAATGGAGACCTAATGAAAGGATAGTCTAGCAAATGAATATTTTTCAGTCCGAATCTTCCAAAGCCGAAAGCTGGCCTTTGTTGTCGGTTTTCTATAGGCCTCCTCAGTGATCTTCACCATTTGCTTTGCTTTTGCTGGCTCAAGCGTCTCTTTCAGTGAGCGAGCTCTTTCTTTATTGTGTTTCTCTGATCTTTTATTGTTGTTGACAGTTGCCAATGGCATCACCCTGAGAGGAGAAAGTGGGAAAGTCTTCACATCTCTAAGCAGGCCATACTGGGTGATTGCTGAGAATCGATCAAAGGCACTGGCTAGTTGAGAATTGATGTCCGGTGTCCTTGAAGTGAGGCTCCCTACTGATTTCACTCTCCCCTCTGTCTAATTGGTACAATGTTTCACTTGCTCTGTGAGTCTATAAAGCCCTCTTTGCTTTTTTCCCAGGTGCTAATTCAAGAAAATTTAACATTAAATTAAGTTTCTTGATAGGGTTTACATTTGCAACATTTAGCTCCCATCCCAGAGTATCACAAGCATCTATTTTAAAACAGACACGTCACTATCCATCTAAGGCATTATTAAATACAGATTTTCTTGCAATTACCTGCATTCCTTTTTTACGCAAATGCAAGGTTCATTACTCTCGGTTAGGATGGTGGCAGGCAGCCAGATTATTAAAAAAGCAAGCCATTTCTCCAGCAGTTCTTTAAGGATTTCTCAGAAACTGCCAATGTGATGTTTTGACCAGGTGATTAACCTCCTAGATTTGAGACAACAGCAATCAACCCTGCTCCATTTTTCAGGGCATTTAAAGGGTTTGCTTGTACACGTACAGTATATGAGTTGTGTGGTTTAAACAGCCATTGTGGTGTTTTTTTTTTGTTTTGTTTTTTTTAAAAAAGGTGAATTTGTTACATCCAGCTTTTGATCATGATCCTAGTAAATTATATTGACCTTCGGTTCAAATACACTGTAGTACTTGTTCTATTGCTTTAGTGGAATTTGTACTGCACCCCACAAATACAGCTGCTCCAGCAGATTTTCCCATGAAAGGTCAAGGGAAATGGTCGGGAACATGAGCTAATTCAACAGAGAAACTAGCGCTTTAACTTGCATGCCCTACCCACCCAGGAATGCACTATTTCTCATCAATTTTGCATGGTCAGTCTAGTGTAACGAATGGCAAAGCTGATGATTAGCAACTAGGATACAGGAAACAGAATTCCGAACGTAATGAGGAATGCAGAACGATGAGATATTTTGACTTGGAAATGAATCTTCTATTTGATAATTTTTATAGACCTAATTATGCATATGAATTGAATCTGGCAAGTCCTTGACTCGTGGCTTTACATCAAATTAAAGAGCAGGGGGGGGAAAAATGAACTGATGGAATCAGTACCGCTCATACTCCTCGCTTTTATATTGATAGCTTGATAAGTTTTGCCCGTAAATGCAACCGGAAATAAGTTTTATGAGCACAATTTGTTTTAACCTCGAGCGTTTTCTCATTCTCTTGTTGAGGTGTAAGTTGCACAGACTCACTTGTTACTGTTTGTTTTCAACGCAGTAGAGGGCCTTTTTCTCCTTGTACAAGGAATATAGCAACAGGATTGAACCACAGTGCAAGTGGAAATATATTGTGTGGGATTTCATATTGGTTGGGCACTTCTAGGGTGTGAGAGTGTTATTTCCTTCGGGTCTATCAACATGTCCTTGATATGATATCTATTTATACAATAGGTAGTTCCTTTCCACTAATTTGACTGGTTGTGTGGTGTTCTAAGAATGCTTACTGTACTGTTTATTTAGCATAACCGTGCTGGGACGTTTCAATGTGCGTATCACTCCGCTTATCTGTGTTCACCATGTACAATTCCACTTCCTAGTTCAAAACTGGTACTACGGTAGTGTTAGCGACACCATCAGATGACAAGGCAAACGATACATTTCATGAATATAACTTTTGCTCAGATGGATATGAAAAGTATGGAACGTACAAATCAATGTGAGCTAGCTAGTCAGCTAGCCAACGTGCTATAAAAGGGAGCATGGTTTCTTGAGGATCTATTACCGCAAAAATAAACAGAACATTTTCTAACATGGAATTCAATGTTGAATATTTTCTGATACGTTGTTAATGGTGAATCAATGTTTGTATATCCTGTTGACTAATGAGTTTTTATACAATATCATACAATAATTGATAAAATAATTTTATACAATAATTGAATTTATTACTGATAATATTCGCAATAAACAATTCATTCTCCACACAATGTAGTGTATTCACAGTAAGCTTTGGTTGCTAAGCAAGACAATGGACAAGTATTAGGCTATTACATGAGCAGAACAAAAGCCTGAGTGTAATATTTTATTGGTTAAAAACCTGGTACATTAACAATTCAGAATTCAGCTGTGATTTGGTCACGGGTGAGTGTATATCCAGGATTTTATAGACTTCAAACGCTGTTCAAACAATCAGATTTTAGAACTGAAGCTATCCATTAAAAAAAATCAATATAGACACTATAACAAATAAGATTTGTTTGAGTAATTAGATTTCTCTTTTCTTTAGGTGTACTTAATCATAAAATGTTCACTCAGTGTAAAAAAGCAACTGCCGTTTAAAAAAAAGCCTATAAAAATGAATAAAAACGTTACAGAAATGAATGCTACAGAGATAGAGATTAATGATGTGGTTGAATTCTTTCTAACAGATTCATTCATATCCTCTGGGTAGAGCTGAGTGCAAGACCAGACAAATTTATCTTTCAGCAAGACTGCTCATTTTGTTCATCCAAGGCATTTTAACTTTATGATTATATAGAGAAATTTCTTGCAGTTCTGATGAAACTCTTCAGTAAAGCCATATTATAATTCATTTGTTGCACTTCCATGTTTCTGTGTCCGATTCTGCACTAAATGCAGTATATTTATCTTGTGTTTACTTTGACTTGTTCCCTACTTCGTTCTATGTATTAAATGACAATAGCAATGTGAGAGTGAAGTAAACTGAACGAATAGAATGATGAACATCTAAAGGCATGAAAATCAAAATCACCATATTTCCCACTTCAGCTAGAGATAACACTAATGCTGCCTTTTCTGTTAAGTCTAAGAGATGGCGCAGTACTCATTATGTCCACCAGGTTTCTTAGAGCATGTTAACGCGTCACTCAACATCATGAACGTTCCACTGCACTCCGGTTCAAGGTTACTCGCCGTCGCAGCCTGGTGTACTTCAGCTTGCAGTACCTCAGAGATTTACAGCTGGTTTTTAGAGATGTAGGTTTTGGTGGAGAAGGCCTACTGCAATTATGTGCTCAGTTTACAAACATCTGCTCACAATTTAAATTGCTTAGATTTGCGAATCCTTTCACAAAGGCATCAATGGAGCTGCTTCCAAAATATGAGCACTTGGAGTTTTTATTTTGTATTTTGTTTAAGAATGTGGAAGAGTTCTTTTTCATCTTTATGGACTTGTAAAATACCAACTATCATATAAGAGTGTGAGATCTGGGGAAATTGTTGAATTACAAAGTATATAAAACGTTTTTACTCCTTTTTTTGTGTGGCAAGCTATGTAATTTTATTTTTTTTTAAATCTCATAAAATAGGGGGGTTTTTTTTACTCATTTTTCATGGTAAACTGTCTTTTATTATTTATTCATGGTAGACTATGTGCGTAAACTATGTCTTTTTATTATTTATTCATGGTAGACTATGTGCGTAAACTATGTCTTTTTATTATTTATTCATAGTAGACTATGTGCGTAAACTATGTCTTTTTATTATTTATTCATGGTAGACTATGTGCTTTACTCTTTTTTTATGGTAAACTACGTTTTGCTTTTTTTTTCATAGTAAACTATGTGTTTTTACTCTTTTTGTGGTTAGCTACGTGCTCTTTAACCCTGTTAAATAAGATATTTATGAAAACAAATGAGCCATTTAAACACCTGAGTATACAGTATGTGAAAAGTGCTAAATGTATCAGTGACCTGTTCTCCATCATGCTTGGAGACGCTTGATTAGAAATTTCTGATTAAAACAACCAACTGGCACTGACGCTGCTCTTTAAAAGAATGAGCTTGAGTTCAATCAACTGATCCCTGTCCTGTTTGTTTCCGGACACTCTGTACCTGAAGTCCAATCAAAACCAGATGCCTGCTGTTGCCATGAGAGCACACCCATAAGTCACTGAGATAGAATTAGAGTCAAATCTACAAAGTTCACCTCCAGGTAGCATTTTAGGAGGACTCCGTCATGCTTTTTCTGCATCCTGTGCTGTAATACATCTTGTCTTCTTCTTCTTTCCTTGACCCGTGGTTGTGTTTAGTCTGTCCTTTCCAACCCTCGTTGAGCAGACAGCTGGGGACCAACTGGAACATGATCTCTTTGAGGAGGGAATTCTGCCTAAAAAAAGATGACGGAATCTACCAAATTCTTCCATTGTGCTGGGAAGTGATGGGAAACAAATGTTGGTTTGATCCTTGAGTTTCTCAGCTAGGTGTTGATATGGAACCATTAAACAACAGACAGATAAAAGGCAGCTGTTGGTCTGTGATGCAATTTCTCACAAGAAGATGATGACAAGAGCTTGTTTTATTTACGCGTTTGCAAATTTACATATTTTTCTATACAAAACTGTTATTTACATTACGTTCCAGTATTTCGTAATAATTTTTTTTTAATCTCTAATGAACAAAATTGAAACTCTGCTATAACAGCATAGTTGCTTAACTACTATTACATTTAAAAATCCACAGTGTGACTACAGTTGAGGGGGTAAACCAGCTACATGAAATGAACTATAAACTATTAATGAGCTCAATCTTAATATTTTATCACTACTAAGCACCATTTTCATGTGACCTCTCAGAAATTGAGTGCTGTATGGATGCGGCGTTTTGCGTGTGCTTGCTTTCGGCTCTGATGATTGGCCGTGTCCTCCTGGACGAGCTGTGTGAGGAGACCCTTAAGGTGCAACCTTATATTCCGGGTCCGCTCTGCGTCCTCTCCTCCCTCTGTCTCCGCACAATCCTGCACCGCTTGCTGGAGCTCCACCTGAAGGGGGCGCCCCGCTTTATCCCCCAGCAGCGTGGGAGAGAACCACGAGCGGAAGATCTTCTCACAGATCACCTGTACAGAGAGGGAGAGAGAAAAAGAGCTGATGAAGAGTTGACCATCAGCGAGCCCCAATGGAAGGCTGCAAGATAATAGGAAACGGCCATTATGAGCGTGACCTGCTGGTCTTATTTCATGGACCTGATTACAATCATCGGTCATATTCTTATTTCATGTGGTTTGAAGGGGACAGGAGCAGGAGATATGCTCATCTGCTTGACCTGGCATCCTGGACGACACAAAGCCCCTATTGTTCTGAGTGGCAGGAAGGACAATAGGATGACAGAGGTCATCTGGTGGTGTGATAAGTGATCAGTGATGGAGAGATGGGCTCTGTCTGAGGCATGGAGCTGGACTTGGTTTCATTTCGCTCACTCGTCTGTTAGCTGGTCTCCTTAAAAGGGGGCTTGCACTGACAACAGGTGATGATTTTGATTTTATCGTGAAAAGATGAAAGCGAAGATGTGATAAAGCTAAAATCTTGGTTAAATCATATAGTTTTATTAAAATGTAGTATCTCTTTTTAAATGTTTATTTACATGCATGACTGTAAATAAACAGCCACTCTACTGAGGCACTTTATAAAATCTTTTATTATTATTACCGTCATTGTTTTGCTTAGTTTTCGCCTTGCTTTCAGATACAATTTGAAATCGTCTTTGTTTCTCCTGACCACAAAGGTTTCTGTTTTTCAACACCGAGGCTGCTAACCTCAGCGATGTTTATAACACATAATGACGGTAGGCTCCAGTCCATTTCTTTACAATGTTATCACAAACTTAACATTCCGCACATTGTTCACGGTAATGCTTGAGGTTGAGGAATAACTTTCGCCCCTGACCATTGTTACAACTTTTGAATTGTTGTCTTTTTCTGTGAAACTTCCAGCCATTTTGCACGTTTCTGAAAATATTACAATTATCAAAATGCCTAACTAACAAATAAGTGTTCAATTAATAAGCAATAAACTGTAATGCTATAATAGTCTATGTTTTCAAGAAATAAATACATACTAAATAGTAACTCAAAATTTTCAAGATATTAATTCATTCCACTTACCTGAAGGTTGCTGTTTTTGCGTTTTGATCCACACTTGTTTCTCTTTGTGTCACATTTAGAGATGCAGTCGAAGAAATTGCAGTCATGGTCGTTGGTGCAGTTTTGCTCAAGAATGTCCTGCATTTTGGGCTCAAAAAAGGTCATGTCCACGTCTATAGCTGCCACCTGTCGAACACATTTAACAAATTTAGTACTGACCAAAAATTCTATTTATTTATTTATTTATACATTTGTGTTCAGTAACCATTTTATCCTGGTTAGTCTCACGAGAGATCCGGAGCATATCCACAGAAGACTGGGTATAAAGCAGATATACACCCTGTATGGGATGAGAGTCCATCACAGGACAAATGTTGGGCTATACTTAAAATATACTATAATAATATAAACCCTGAACTGTATATTGAAATACGTTAAATCCAAATACACCAGTGCTAAAGGAATTTATATTGATGTATTTACGGAGTTCAGTTGTGTAAAATGGCCCAATACAGTGATTCCACAGTGTAGAACTGTGTTTACTTTGTTACCGTGTAGAACTCAAACCATATTTAATAAATTTAGCCCGTAACACATGTTCTGTTTAAACCTAACCTTCTGAGAACCTGCAATTTTGGCAGCAAACACTACCATAAATTTAACACACGTCGCTGACTGAGCTCAAGTGCCGAGTGACATTATGACCGCCACAACCTGGAGTTTTCCAAAAGAAAGTGCTGTAATGTTTCTCAGTCATGATTAAATCAAAACATTTGGCTTTGGCTTTAAAACCTATTTGGCTTTAAGAGTTTTAATCCTGATCTTACACAAAGGTCCTGCACAAATGTTTACACAAGTCTTCTGCAGCTAATTTGATTGATGGATTTGTTTTGTTTTTAAAAAATAAATAAATAAATGATGACAGCTGTATAATACAGAAAGAAAGAAATTAAAGAAAGAGAATTTTATTCATCTAATTTGATTAAGTCTTTATCTTATCACCGGTATTGTGTTGTTTTAACTGATATTATAGCTACTGAAGGTCCTTACTTGCTCTTAAGTCCTAAACCTTTTGGGATAAAAAGGATTAAGCCTGACAATAAAGTTCCCCATTGCATGGAAATCCTGTTTGGTTTTCAAAAGACCTATTTGGCAGTCATGTGTATAATTGGTAAGTGCTAAAATGAAAAACATTTATCAACCTATCAAAAAATGTACAATTATTCTTCCTATGAGCGGAAAACAAATGCACAGACTAAACTGGCTTGCTAATCTTTGGCAAAGCACGCCTCAGTGTGTTTACTCTAAATGAATGTGCTCCCACTTTTTTTGTTGTAAATTATAGTGATTTAGTGGATCCATTTGTTGAGACGGCAGCTGAGACCGTGGGTGAATCTAAATTCCGTGACCTTCCCTTGTTCGTATAAGGTTTTTATTGTTCCCTCAGAGTAGCATGCTTGCTTTCGGCACAGCTTTCTGACAGTTTTACCCAGCTTTCCCAACCAGTTCTCCTGTTTTGTTTTGTTTTATCTGTTTACTGAATGAAATCTAGAGATACTCCTGTACATCAAAGGAAATACCCACCGTCAAGTCCTTCCTGATGGCAAAGTTTTCCGGTTTGATATCACAAAGGTGCAAGTGATGAGAAAAGTCATTCTCAAAGTGGTCCACCATGTCCAAGAAGCTCAGGGCAACTCGAGGCACCATGTCTATCTCAGTCAGTGTTTGTCCTTCTTCACTTTTTGGGCTCTGAGAGAACTCCTCCAGCGAGAAGATATTCTGGTCCCATGCGTGCCCAGCAGCAAGATATTCCACTGCGTAAAAATGGCCACAGGAGCCCAGCACCTTGGCCACATGGTCCGTCAGGTCCTGCATTACACGGAGAAAGGCGTATTCCTCCTGTTGGAGCAGAGCCCAGAGCGAGGCCAGCTCAGCCCGCGAATACGACTGGGACCTTTTTTTTAGTTTCTGGCCCCAAAGCCTTGGTAGCGTCAGGTTACTCCCAGCTTCTAGACCCAACAAGTTCTTAATCTGCAAAGCTGCATAAAACACCACATCCAGAGGTGAAAGCTCCTCCTCAGCCCCGTCATCATCTGCTGTGTCCTGGTACTCCAGCAGAGCCAAAGCCTCATAGGAGGAGAAATTCTCAAGCTTGGACTTGAGGACGACAGGCATGCCTCGCCAGCTGGCCGCCATGACCTTCTTTCCATTCTCGTAGTAGAGGCAGCGCTTGTATTCCACATGGCCGCCAACGCAAAGGTCTTCACATAGGTCACCTGTTAACACACCTTGCTGGTATTCCTCACACTGCAACACAGAGCAGAAGACATTCACGTCATGTAAGAATGCATTCGTATGGCATTTATAATAAATATTTCTGAAAATGCATCATAAGTAGGGTTCATAATACATTATAAAAAAACATTTCTAAAGAATCCTTTGTATAGTGCACTGAGACATATTTTATATGAATTATACCATAGATATTACCAGGGAATCTTCCAAAAAGTATAGTGTGTTATAAATACTGCTTATAATGCAGCGTGTTAACCATTTATAAATGCATTATAACATGATAGTAATGTGTTTATAGTTCAGTAGTTCATGAATTACGAATATATACATTTTCATAAATAATTAGAACAATGTGAATATTGTCTAATGAATGCATTATATCATGTTTTATATGTACTACATAGAAAGTGTTTCCAAATAGACAATGTAATGCTGATGATACATTTTATTATTTTGTTTTTACTAACAGGGCATTAAAGAAGCTTTGAGACATCCTATATGAAGGATACACAGCTATTTCCCCCCTTTTTTTAAAACCTGTATTATCTGTATTTAATTTATATAAGAACATTAAATTATATTGAATTATTCTTTAACTACAATTAAAGCACCCTTCCAGTACAAGTTCCCATACTTAATAAGCCCATATGCTGGCCAAATGAATATAAATGAAAATCTTCATAAATGTGCTGCTACTACAAACAAAGTAATACTAAAAAAGTCACAATAACACAATCTTGAATTAGGTCTAACAGAAAAATTGTTCTTCTTCATGTATAGGCAAAGCCATATTGTATTGTACAGAAAAATCTCTTAAGTCACCTCATATGTTTTGAAATAAGCCATTCATAATCATTTAGCATTCATTCATTCATTCATTCATACATCTTCAGTAATGCTTTAATCCTGGTCATGGTCACGCTGAATCCGGAGCCTATCACGAAATGGGAATACACCGTGGATGGGAAATGCACACACACATTCACACACATTCACATCTAGGGGCAATTTATCTCTGACTGTCAACCTACCTGTATGTTTTAGAGGGTAGGAGGAAACCAGAGAACCCAGAGGAAACCAACATGGACAAGTAAAACTATGCACAGAGAGTAACCTGAGCTCAGGATCGAACCGGAGAGGCATAGGAATACACATAGGAATGTATGTTACAAAAGCCTCAGTGTAATGAAGTGTTACTAAACATACTATATATGGAATTTTATAAGGAATATGCGGAAGAGTGGATTACCACTACCCCATGAAGTGGATTATTCTCCTATTACTGCACTGTCTGGAGTGTGTTATTCCACCTATACATCAGCGATTTGCCAAGGTTTGCAATGTTTCATTTATTAATAAATGACATGTTGCTCATTTTAAAAATTTATAGTTAGATTTAATGTTGTGAAACCTCCAAGAGACAAGTTAATTCCTGTTCTCACTTTTTTATAGCTGCAATAAAGAGTTGTTCCCTCACCAACTTCTCTCTCTCTCTCTCTCTCTCTCTCTCTCTCTCTTTTAGCCTGTCACTTTACCAAGATACTGGAAAGCTTAAACTCCTCTGTCCGGAAGATTTTCCAGAGCTGGGAAACTTTAACTGCTACAAAGTGCTTACAACAGAGACTTCTTCCATAAAAGTAAAATAAATGTCTCCTAACAAAAACATCACCACATCAACAATTACACGTTTTACTTTGCTAAACAAGTGCACATTTTTTTAAATCCACCAATTTAATCTGTTCATTATGAGTCTTGCTTTATATCGAGCATCCATCGTATAAGTCCGTGTGTATGAGCTGTTACGATAGAAACAATAATGTATTAGAATGAGCTTATTATTATTGACTTGTCGAGCACATTATTATTGACACTTTCTGACCAATCAGATTCGAGCATTCGGGTTTGGGCTGGGGTATAATTTTATACAGAACATTCTGACGTTGGTGCTTTAAGGTTAGCAGAAGAATTTAATTGAATCGTGAAGCATCATAAAGAAGATTGCGTTAAGAGCGTTCTGCTGTAAAGGACATGCTGATGTCGATGTTTAAAACCAAAAACCATGTTTTCAAAAAAAAGTGTATTATTGATGCTTCACAATTAAAAGAACATTCCAGTGTAGTCCAATTGAATATTCGGAAAAAGAACAATGTAATGTCAATGCTTTACAAATAACAGAACATTGCAAAGCTACTGATTTGGGTTTTTTTGGGTGTATATTAGAATTTCTTTCTGTGAGTGCATCAACATAATGTTTGAGCTTGTTTGTTTATATATATATATATATATATGTTTTGTTTATTTACCTAGTGCTCACTAAATGTGCACAGTCACATCAGTGTGTAGTGTATGAACGGGTGTGTGAATGTGTGTGTGATTGTGTGCCCTGCGATGGATTGGCACCCTGTCCAGGGTGTACCCCGCCTTGTGCCTGTTGCTCCCTGGAATAGGCTCCAGGTTCCCCCGAGACCCTGAAAAGGAGTAAGCGGTTGAAGATGGATGGATGGATAGTTGGATGGATGATGGATGGAGATATATATATAATGCAGTTGGTGAATGGTACACTTGACATTTCTGTGCCTGTGAGGGCTCTGGGATAATTCTCTCTACATAAGTAATTTGCACAGATGATTGCATCTCCTCATATCTAGTGATATTATCGCTCTTTCTTAGAATAGGTAAGTCAAGGTAAAAGTGTTGCTATGGAAACAGAGAAAGTCTTACTGAAGAAATGACCTGAGAAGCGTTTTCTTTTGTGTGTTTGTTTAACAGTGTGTGCGATCGCTGTGAACCCTTTTAATCTTTTCACCACTAAGAAATAATGCAAGGAAAAGCAACCCCCCCCCCCCATCAATAATTATTTCTTTATATTTACAGCTTATTGTTTTATTTCAGAGCTATTTCTCAGAGTGAAGTGAGATTAAATCGCTTCAGGTTGTTGTTTGTTCACAGTTTTGGACAGATGAGTAGAATCGAGTGCAGGCATTTGGACAGATTTATGTTTAGAGAAGCATCTAATGAGTTCTGGTTGATTGTGAGATCTTTACAGCTGAAATTGAAATCCACATGCAATTTTATTTCAAATTGATCGGCATGCAGTACACCACACACTTTCTATGCACCGCTGCACTTTTTATGGAACACAGCTGTGTTTTAAACCCAGTGCTGTCACTGCTAATATGCTCTGGATTTCATCTTACCTAAACTGAATATATACATTTAATGAACTATAGGGTCAGTGCATATGTTACAAACCAAGCTCAATAATCCGACAGACAGCATTACGCAGCTCAATATGCAAAATGTGTAACTGCTTTGCACTCGAGTCGTCCACATCTCAACCCAGGCCTCCTCTGCTTAAATATTCACATTCACACACCCACACGTCTCTTAGGACTGGAAAGCGATGCGTGATTAGTGTTTCACAAAGATTAGCTGCAAATCCTCCGCTGCCACATTCCAATGTAAACAGCTGTCATCTCGAGTCAGCCAAGGGTTGATCCGGTCAGCTAATGGTCCTGATTGCATTGACGTTAACACATTAGAGATATCAATATCACCATCCGTCAAAATGGTTTATTATGTGTCTCTTACTTTATCACCCCAGCTTCAATATGTCTTGATATATGTCCTATTTGGAGTGTTTGTTTTTGTTTGGGTAGGACTCCAGCTCAACTATGTGTTAAAGAAGATTGATATTTTGTCCTGCTTTAAATTGCTCAATCGCCTTGCGTGCAACTTTGTCGTGCTTGTTAAACTTAACAGGCCGAATTTGCTGCGTAAAAACCTCTGTTTATTTGTGTAAGCAGTGGTATTGTCGCTGCGGTCACTGATTTACGAAGCTTTTAGTCCGGTCTGGACTGGATTTCTGCCAATTACCACACATCCGTTTGAATTCCCGAAATTTCTTAACCTTGCATCATATTGGTCAGCAGCTGTTTTTAGCTTCTGTGTCTGCATGTAAACTTTCCCACCATGTGGTTGGATAATGTCCAACTATACCCTAGGCCACTATTTATGTTGGGTTTTATGTACAGTGTATATAACACATAGTGTTGATGCTGGCTTTGGTTTAAAATCACTGATTGGACTTTTTGCTTTTTGAGCATTATTCCGATCCATACCCCAAAAGATTGTGCCTCTAATTACAAGGTAACAAGGCTGTCATACTAGATGTATGGACAGACTGGTAAACCAGTCGAACTGGCTGTCTAGTGCATGTTTCCTGACACAGACCATGTAGGGCCCAAGCACTGAACAAATAGCAGATCCAGTTAAAAAAAAAATAAAAGAAAGAAAAGTCGAATGATTTCCACAGCTGAAACCTGTTTTTATACAGCCAAACGTAATTAACTTACAGACATTTGAACAACAATTAGTTCTGCTGTGGTCACAGAGAACTGCTAAAGCATTCAACATCCCCCAAATGTGGATATCTATTACAGTGGACACGATTGTCAAATATATTTGCATTGGCTTGATGAGGTCTTACTCTGAAAAACAAACCCAGTACTAATTTAAAACATACACTGACATTGGTGTTTTTGCTAAAGCAGTGTGTTTTGTGTTACTCTTTATAATCTGCTTTAATAACAGAAGACATCTCATTAGGATATACGTAAATGCACTAAAATTACTCTGTATGCAATAATAGCTGATTAATAGCATTCGTCTGGAGGTCAATTATTCCTCAGCATTAAATTTTATCACACTAAACTCATATTTTTTGGTCATTTTGTATTCACTTAAGTAACAAATTTGTGGATTTGACACTTGTTATAACCATAGCAACAACAGGGGCAGTTGTTTTTGTTTTGTTTTTAAACTTTGTATGAACTTGGCATGTAATTATAAAATAACATTCAAAGAATGGGCTTTTTAAAAATAGTACTCATAAATCCTCTCAGCTTCGGCATGCTGTGTGTGTGTGTGTGTGTGTGTGTGTGTGTGTGTGTGTGTCTGTGTGTGATCTCACTACGGCAGCATTCCCAATACTAAATAACTAAAAACATACATCTACAAAAGAGCCTCATTTTCCTTTTCAGTAAACACATACAAACAAACTTTATATAGTCACACAGATATATAGAAGTATATTACAGTGTAAAAATCTTAACTTTTTCCATTTCCACTGAATACAAGAGAAGGGCTGTCCTGTAGGTTTTTTTGTATCAGAAAAACATGAAGTGGAAAATTTGATTTGAAATGAAGAATAATTATTCATGAATGATTTTTACAGGCTGAATTTATCAGAGGATCTAGCAGAGGTTTTGGTTTGTTTCTATATATACATTTATATTAGTATCGAATTTATAGTTCAGCAATTGTGTGCACCGAAATCCAGTGTATAAATTATGCATCACTGAGTCAGGTTGTACAACAGGCCACAAAAACAAAAAACATTCTCATTTGTCACTGTTTATCCGTCTTTGTTTAGCACAAAATATTATATAATGTATGTGTCTGTGTGTGTGTTGTGTGTGTATATATATATATATATATATATATATATATATATATATATATATATATATATATATATATATATATATATATAAAATATCCAAATCAATTATACATGATCCCGTTCATGAGTAACTTTTGTGTGTGTGTGTGTGTGTGTCCTCATTAACCGTCTGTGCTTCATCACCATGTTGGAGTGTACATAGGAAGAGCAGTGAGGCCCTGCGGCAGAAAAGCATTAACGGCACAGTCAGAGACTCTGGTGGCTCTTTCATTAACGCTTGCTGAGAATCGACCTGTAGCTCAGGTGACAGGTGCGACTACTGATTAAAAAAAGACTTGTGTTTAAACAATTACTGAAATGTGCTCAGCCTCATCCCCTACTACTTTACTTGTGTTTATTCTTGTTTATTGAGTTGTTTATTGAAGCAGGCTGATTAGAATCTTGTTTCAGTTAATAAATGAGGACGACATTGCCTTTACACGTCTCTGTGTTCGCCATTTAGTCAATTAACTCAAAAATAAAAGGGAACTTAGAAAAGGATGTCCTTTTGACCCGGGCCGTCTCTTCTCAGTGAATAAACAATATTTCTTTGTCTTTGTTTTTTTTTTTTTTTTAAACAGCAAAATAATGAAAAGCATTCAAAATGATGTGAAATGTGAACACTTGTCTTGAAGATGAAGAGGTCTTCTGTTATTTAAAGCAGTTTATTTAAAATAAATAAATAAAGCACGAGAGAGAAATATTAAACGCAGGTCAGAGAACATTTTAAATGAGTATCTCTTTTATGTTCTGGTTTACAGAAATCATCAAGCCAAAGAAAGTGTGTGGGTGAAGAGTAAATATATAAATTAGAATTTTTTCTTATAGAGGTATCCAGACACTCATTAAGCACTGGAACACTTGTAATGGAATGAACTGTGAGATCATGTAGAAAAACTTCACTTACTTGTGATATATATTTGCAATAAACTATGCCAAAAGTAAAAATGTAAATAAATAAATAAAAATTATAATAACAATAATAATAATATAATAATAATAATAATAATAATAATAATAAAGGTCTTCATTTGACCCACCCTTGAATATTTCTCAAATGTGTGCAGTGTAATAAATTCTAACATTTGGGGAAAAAGTTAAATGCTCCAGTGTTCTTCAAATGTCTGCCAGCTAATTACTAAAGTACTAAAGACAGATTTAAATGATTTAAGCATAACTAAAGATAAATGTTTAATTAAAACGCTTTAAACAAATATTTGAAGCGAGTCTCACTTTTAAAATCAAAATTAAGCCCCCCAAAATAACCCCCCCCCCAATCAGGTTTTAATGATCTGATCAGAGGGATGTGTTTTCCCAACAAACACATTTTATTTATGACTCAGAGGCGATGTTTCCAACAGGCATGTTACATGCTGAAACAAGCTGGACTCCGCTTGTGTCTCGCACTGGCCCCTCTCAGCACGTCTTCACATCGCAAGATCTGCTTGATTTCCCCTCGTTGAACCATAGCAATATTTTGACAATGCCTTTATTGTGTGCCACATACCACATCGCTTTTTCCCCTTTCTATTACTGATGTGGTCTTTAGAACTTTTCCGGTCGGATCAAGTTGTGTTTTATTTAAAAGATAGACATTCATTATTTTATTTATTTTATTTTATTTTGTTTTATTCTTTAAAACCTGCTACCTTTGAGCAGGTGTAGGAGATGGACCGGACTGTATACTGAAGGATAAAGCTTGTGCTGCAAATTCTACTTATAACGTATTTTTAAATGCTTGTGTTCTGTATAGCATTTAACATACAGCATGGGTGTCTATGAAAAATTTGGCTTCATCATAATTACACACACACACACACACACACACACACACGTTCACTTCACAATGTATTGCTGCTGGTTTTGCATTGTTTTCTACATCTCATATCTATTATCATTCTTAAATTCCAGCACACATGGTTTCAGCTAAACCGAATACAGTGTTCCAAATCATAACTTAGCCCATGGAGTACCCTTTAACGCCCCCCCGGACAGATAGATAGTTGCTGCTCAGTTTCTACACCCCATCTTTAATTAGAAGGGTTTGGCATGGTGCAGAATTCCTTGGCTGGCTCCTACTGAGCCGTGGGGACATTTTGCCCTCGGGTGAATTGGATGTGGAACAGCGCTGTCTAAATGATGCCATTTTCAAAACACACTTAGGAAAGAATGTGTCTTGAAACCTCTTACCACAGTGTTTGATTTATGTCCTATTCAACTCCAAACTCTCATTTGGTCCACATAACAGGTGAATAACACTGAAATTAAAAAATGGGGAGCATATTTATATTTATACTTGTATTTACGGGCTTTTTGTTGAAGTCTGTTGTACAGTTTATTCCTACCGTTCATTTATAATATAATTATAATTGTGTGATATGTTTAACATTTATTCATTTAGCGCACGCTTTTATCCGAAGTGACTTACAAGTGAAGAAATACAAGTAAAGCAATGTATCGAGCGGAGAACAATACAAGTAGTGCTACCGTACAAGATCTTTAATTGAGTTGTAGAAGAAGCAAAGTGCACAGAGTCGAGGTGTAAGATCCAGAGTAAGGTTTGTTTGTTGGTTTGTTTAGGGATTAGTCACGTGTTGACAGAAGTGGTGTGTTTTTATCATTTTAATCATGTAATAGCTTGAGTATCTCCATGTAACAGGAGATGTAAATGTCTACATCACACCTACAATAGCTACTTAAAACTGTTTCCAACTCTGGTTGAACATTTTTAGTTCTCTGCTACACTGAACCTGATGGTTTGTTGGTTTTACTGCACCTCTTAAATCTAATTTCTCGGTAGAAACGCAATCCTAAATTTCCTTCGTTATGCTCCGTGTCACTGTCTTTAAGAATTTGGAGGTGGACGGCAAAAAAATATAAAAATAAAAAAGTAATATCATCACCCACTTGACACGATGAATTCGGCAGTTCAGAGAAAGCTTTAAGAGTCCTGTTGATGTTAAGTAACACTACCAAATCCCTTACTGAAACTTGGAGCTAATATAACCCATGAATCACAGGCTGACAGATTAAGCCTTTACAATGCCATGTTTATTATGCATTTGAACATTTATCAGGTTTACTGACTGTGACGCTCCAATGAAAATAAATCTATCAATCACAGACAGTCCACATTGCTGTTGTTTTGTCTGCTTTCTATTGCTGATGTTTTAGACCCACTGAATAAGTGTGACAGTCTGCTGAAACGGTTATATAAAGTGACTGCTTCATGCTGGATCATAAATTATCTGCAGCGTTTAACACCCCCGCTGTAATCGATCGACTTTGTTTTAAACAAACACATAGTCCCGATAGTCGTGCCTAAATACGTGCACTGGAGCCATGCACTACCATTAGACAGCTCGCTTTGTTTATGTGTATGACTCTCATCTGTCAAAGGCAAAAGTTTATACTACGCCTACATTGTGACTTGAAACTTTGTGACCTCACTGTTGAAAGAAAACTTGTCAGGTGATACCAAGCTGCCACTGTGACCTACCAGTCTTTGGAGAATCCTCCTGCTCTTATCATCTGTGCAGAAGTCGGAAAACATGGTCGTGTGCACGAAGAGCAGGCCGTTGAGAAAGAGCCATGAGGCCAGCCAGAGCAGGATGAAGAGAACAGCACTCTTGCACCGCACTCTCGCCCTGAGCCACCGCAGCCCGCGACCTCCACGGCCCAAACCCGCGGCCCGGCACACGGCCCGGAACATCAGCCACACGCTGTACCCTCTTCAGCTCCCTGTGTGCTTTAGCGCTCCTCCTGAGGGCATCTGTGGTGGTCTCGGTAGTTTGTTGTAGGCTTGGAGTCCTGCTGGTGCTCCTCCTGCAGGAGGTCTGAGTGTGTGAGTTCTCCTCTGCTCCTCCTCTCTGCTCGGCGGTTCTCCATGCTGCCCTGTAGACCTTCTCAAATCTAGCTCCTCAGCTTCTTTTCCAATGGTTTGGGATTGAATGAGACTGGCAGTACCATGATAAGCTCCTTTTTTTTTAGTTTTTTTTTTTTTAAAGTGTTCCTTTCTCACTATTTCACATTTCTCCTTCATACCCACAACATCTTTCTCTCTCTCTCTCTCTCTCTCTCTCTCTCTCTCTCTTTCTTTCACCGCTCTCACCGTTTCTCTGTCTCACGCTCTCCTTCCTCGGGCTTTCAATTCATTCTCTCTCTCTCTCAGCCTCTTTCAATCTCACGCTCTTACTATACTCCACCTTTTTTTCTTTCTCTCACTCACTCACTCTCACTCACTCTCTCTCTCTCTCCATATCTCAGATGCCCTCCCCTTTCTTGAGGACTTGCCTCCTTTGGGTTGCTTTCTTCCTGTTTCCACGGCAGCCAGGCCTTCTCAGCAGGCACACTGACTCTGAGCTGTTGTTTTCAGTGCCTTCTGCCAAACTCCTTCCTATGCCATGCGTACAACACTCTGTTCCACGGAGCGGTGAATGCAGCACTGTTTAATCAACTGCTCAGCTTGCACAGTCTCGACCACTTCACGGCTTCTAACCAGGTTATGGATCTCAAGCACAACAGATTTACTGCTACAGTTCTTTGCTGCAGCTGCAGTAATGTTTGTCATTGTTTATTCAAGTTACTGAATATTTGATTCAGAAAGCATTTCTCCGCAGTGATGAAGCAAAACTTGATATTTGATTCGCAGGGACTGGATGAACGAAGGCGCTAGTGTTTTTGTTTTTTTCTTCTTTGATGAGCTGAGCCCCCAAGTGCCTCAGTGTGACTGTTGTTATCTGTTGTGTTGAAGAGACAGCAAGTGCTCAGAATTCTTAATCACTCGTTCATAATAGAGGAGGAAGCCCAGCCATACAGTACACCAGCTAATATCCATCCTTGTTTTTTTATTAAAATGCTTCACATTATGATAATTACCATTTTTTCCTGTGTGCTCTGTGGCACTCTGTTCTCCAAACTCATTAATCCTTCCTGCAGATCAGAGATCCTTTTGAGATCTCCTCCGCCTTATACCTTTTCAACACCTCACACACACACACACACACACACACACACACAGAGTCAAACTCCAATGGTCAGGGTGTATGCTACAACCTATAACTTCATAAAATGCAACACATATGACTAACCTATATTCACTCATATTGAAATGTACCTTTTGTGATCACACTTGCTTCATTTTGAAGGAAGTAATAAGTCCACTGGCATTTTCACACATTTCTGTTTGCTCTTCTCACACTAGAAAAACATTCCTACTCTAAGAGGATGAATTATCCAGACTTTGGCACCCCTCAGAGGAGAAGATCAGTGTTTACACCAGTTCTTCTTTTCTTTTTTTTTTTAGATGCATGTTCAATTTACTTATGAAGCACAATTACCAGAAAATCATTAAGCCTGAAGATCGTTAAGCAAAAAAAAAAACAAAAAAAAAAACATCCTCCTCTAGTTGACCCTGAAAAGTGAGATTACAGTAGGAAGGGTAGAAGAATGTAAATGAGATTAACCGGTGCTCTCGGGGAGCACAGTGGCTTAGTGGTTAGCTCATTCACCTCACATCTGTGGAGGTTTCCTCCGGGTACTCCAGTTTCCTCCCCCAGTCCAAAGACATGCATGGTAGGCTGATTGGCGTGTCTAAAGTGTCTGTAGTGTATGAATGGGTGTGTGAGTGTGTATGTGATTGTGTATGGGATGCAGGTACAATGTGTTTACGGTTTCTTTTTATATTAGCTTTAATAGGTGGATTGGCTACTCTAAATTGTCTCTAGGTTTATATACATGTGTGTATATGTCATGTTCAGAGTGTATTACTGTCTTCTGCATAGGATTGTCAGGTTAGGCTCCAGACTTACCTCCACTGTGTCAAAGATAAAGCTCTTACTGATGATGAATAAATATAAGAACCAGCTTGTACAGGATTTCACAGAGTTTTTTGGGATTGTTGTGTCAAAAATGCTTGATTTTCTGCGTTTTATTTTTTTTCCAAAATTTGTGATTCTTTTGCAAGCTTTTTGTGTGGTTTTTCAACCTGCACTCCATTAATTTGTGTTTTTCTACTCTAACACACCTCAGCTTCAACTCATTAGCTCATCAGGAAATCACTCAAATAAAACACAGTATTACACACTACTATAGGATCAGCACTGGCAGGATTCAAAGTTTGAAAACACTGCCATCTGGTGGTCATAAGTCCTTGATCCTGTTCATATTTAATAAACACTGTGTCATTGTGCAATGTGAAATGAATTTACCTTGATCAATCGAATATGCTGCCTTTTGTTTAAAACATATTTCCACGTTTAGGGCCAATCTTAATCAAGTCAGAGTATGAAGTTAGTATCTTTTCAGTTTTGCACTGAAGCTATGATGCTAATGTAGCTAACCAGTAAGAGAAGCCTTCAGCTTATAATTGTGCAAACATGTAAGATGTACAGTGCCTTGCGAAAGTATTCGGCCCCCTTGAACTTTTCAATCTTTTGCCACATTTCAGGCTTCATACATAAAGATATAAAATTGTAATTTTTTGTGAAGAATCACCAACAAGTGGGACACAATTGTGAAGTGGAACGAAATCTATTGGATATTTTAAACTTTTTTAGCAAATAAAAAACTGAAAAGTGGTGCGTGCAAAATTATTCGGCCCCTTTACTTTCAGTGCAGCAAACTCACTCCAGAAGTTCAGCGAGGATCTCTGAATGATCCAATGTTGTCCTAAATGACTGATGGTGATAAATAGAATCCACCTGTGTGTAATCAAGTCTCTGTATAAATGCACCTGCTCTGTGATAGTCTCAGGGTTCTGTTGAAAGCGCAGAGAGCATCATGAAGACCAAGAAACACACCAGGCATCATTTTGAAATGGAAGGAGTATCAGACCACTGCAAATCTACCAAGACCTGGCCATCCCTCTAAACTTTCAGCTCAGACGCGAGAAGACTGATCAGAGATGCAGCCAAGAGGCCCATGATCACTCTGGATGAACTGCAGAGAACTACAGCTGAGGTGGGAGAGTCTGTCCATAGGACAACAATCAGTCGTACACTGCACAAATCTGGCCTTTATGGAAGAGTGGCAAGAAGAAAGCCATTTCTCAACGTTTGGTGTGACGTTTGGTGTGTCTCCCAGGTGGCTTGTGGCAAACTTTAGACGAGACTTTTTATGGATATCTTTGAGAAATGGCTTTCTTCTAATAAAAAATCCAATAGAAAAATAAAATATCCAATTTATTTAAAATATCCAATAGATTTCGTTCCACTTCACAATTGTGTCCCACTTGTTGGTGATTCTTCACAAAAAATTTTAATTTTATATCTTTATGTTTGAAGCCTGAAATGTGGCAAAAGGTTAAAAAGTTCAAGGGGGCCGAATACTTTCGCAAGGCACTGTATAACTCTTCACATACTCACCTCAAACCATGGCAGATTGGTTCCCTCGTAAACGATATTTTGTGAATAAAGCCATAATTTTAGTTTCTTTGTGAACACAAAGCTTCCGTGTCACTTCATAAAATCTGGGATCTGGAGTCACATGGATTACTTTTACGATGCCTTTATGATCTTTTAAGAGCTTGAAAGTTTTGGTTACTTGGACTGTAAACAGAGGGACAGAAATCTCCCAGATTTCATTCAAATATCTTCATTTGTGTTCCGAAGATGAACAAAAGGGTTATGGGTTTGGAATGACAAGAGTGAGTAATTGATGACAGAATTTAAATTTTTCAGTGAACTACCCCTCTATCACATGTTATAGATGCAATCAACAGTTGTTCACTAACAAGTCTCTCTTTTTAATAAGATAAAGTTAACAAGACAAAAAAAAAACACAACATCCTTCACACTGTGCTGGAAAACAGGGAACAGGGAACAGATTTACCTCCAACCATTACAACACTGACACTGGAGACTCCTTTCAAAAATGCTAAATAAAAAGTTCCTTATAGGATGGTGTACTGATTCACTGATTGAGATATATATATATATATATATATATATATATATATATATATATATATATATATATATATATATATATATATATATATATATATATATATATATGTGTGTGTATATATATATATATATATATATATATATATATATATATATATATATATATATATATATGTTCCAGGGTCCGGGGTTCAATTCCCGCCGGGGCCATGTGTGTGCGGAGTTTGCATGTTCTCCCCGTGCTGCGGGGGCAGCATATTCCCCATACAAGTCCCAGTGAATTAGTGGTTACTAAGGAAACATTAACATTAAAATGAGTGCCTTAATATAAACTTAATATTACCAGAGCTGCAGTTACAGAAACTCCTTTTGAGTAACCAGATTCAAGAATTCAACACTGTTGTGGTGTAATTGAAGAGGTACAGCAGTAATACACCAACAGTCCAACAGGGGGCACTAAATCAGAAGCACTTCATGTTCTGTAGAACTAAATTCACTGTAATGGACCGGGGCCTTTTTTGGTAATATGTTTGTGACTGCAGTCTGAGGCCATAAAGGGGAGCTGGGTTGTGTTTTTTTTCCAGCTCTGGGAACAAAAGCGGAGGGAAAATCCTACAAACAAAGTCTCTACTACTGCTGCTTATCATGATCAAGTGAATTTACAGGAAAGTTTACAGGAATCGAACGTATTACTTTTGTTATTTGCACATGCCCATTAAGCCTTTAACTAATCATTAACAATATATGTGGCATAGCTCCATGGCAGTGTGTTAGTGTTATGTTAGTGTAGTGTTATTTCATGTCGAATATAGCCTCAGTTGCTTTGAGACTTCATCTTCTCCATTGTGTATTCTTTGTGATTTTATCTGAATAACACTATCATGCCTTGATGTATACAGTGTATACATTCAGACATCAGCACTAAGGCCGTTACAAGTGTGTTAAATTGAGAATTTGTAAACATTTTTTTAAACTTTTCAACTCTATGCTCCGTTCCTTAGCATACACAGTAAGTAAAATGTTCATTAAGCAACATTACAAATAAAAAATATAAATTAAAAAAAGAAAAAAGCACATGATTTGCTGACACACTTGAAGCTAGGGACAAAAGCGTTTACACACTAGGAAGAAAAAGTTACACAGTGTAACAAGGCTGGAAGTGTAATATACTAGTCATTTCCTGTCTGAACCCCAGTGTGTTTCAGGATCTGGTGTATTTCACTGTGACTATGACTCACCGGAGCAGATCCACACGCCGAGTGTGCTGTGGTATAAACAGTTCTGGAGAAGCAATAAAACATCCAAGAGGGAGAATTACACTCCCGGTGTCCAGCACCTACTGTGAAAATCACCAACCCCTGCCAACATACTTTCTCACTGCTCTCTGCTCATACAAAGAGGTATATATTTTATATTGTGTGGATATATGGGGGTTAGGTTTTCGGAAAATGGTTTACACAGCTGTTCATGTGGAATGGACTGTGGATTTGAATGACTAGGAGGGAAGCCCCTCATGCACTTAATGGTTTGTAATATATAGGATATGTAAAGTTTTCACATTTAAACAAACTGATTAGCATTGTATTTGCTGAATATAATGTTTAGGCTTTTTACTGTTCAATAATATGCAGTGCACATCATTCTTGCAGTCTTCATTCTTTTGGGAAAGTATGCGTGAGACCGAGTCTTTAATATCAAAGTAAGACCCAGGATATGTTGTCTTTAGAGCTTTAAACTTTTTTTTTTTTGTTTTGTAGCCAGGGACATTCCTGTGACTAAGAGTAAAATATATTCCACAGACCCCCTCAGTATGAATTTATTTCAGGAACAATATTTAAATATTTCAAGTATATCTTCTATTTTTTCTTTTTTTGTTCCATAGTGCTTTCTATTCCTAAACTTTCCAGCAATAGAACACAATTAGATCAGAGTTGACTTTGGAGCTTGGACCCCTAAATATAGTAACTTTGACAATAGGTGTTGTGATTTACACCACCGTAACTCCTTTAGATGACATTACATTATTTTCTGCACTAGTTTTACATTTTCCCTATTAATGATGGGGTAATGAGCTTTGAAAAGTTTGAAAACGTTAAAATCTGGATTTTCGTCACAAGGAAAAACTCTGTACTTTCTGTTCAGTAAAAACACGGGTTATTTACAGCCACCAATCTACCAGGTAAATCCTACCAGCATGTTTTGGGAAGTGGAGGAAACCAGTGAACCCAGAGAAAACCCAGACAGACAGGGGAGAAGAGGTGAAAATTCAGAGACCACTGGATCGAACCCGGGACCCTGGTGCTGCAATATGGTAACATTACATGCTGTAGCTACTGTACTGCCTTAGACGAACATTAGTAATGGTTTATCATAATTACCATAACTAAAAATTCTATAAATCTGAAAGCAAAGTAGTGTGAAGTGATAATGTAACAGTGAAATATAATAATAATAATAATAATAATAATAATAATAATAATAATAATGGCACATTGTGACAGCTGATTTGCTTGTTTCAGATTGTTGTCAGTGTTTTTATGTGATGGCGGCATTAAAAAAAACTGCAACTCCTCCTTCTCTCATTTTAAAATGTCTGCCTAAAACTTGACTTTTCTCCTAATAGATTTGTTTTCTTCTTTTTTCTTACTTTGGGTTTTAGACAGGAGCTATAAAATGCATCATTAACATAATTTTTAAGGGAAAGGAGCAGAGCTGAGTAACTTTAAGGCAATATTACAAAGTGTATTTTTATTGAAATGCCTTTCCAATTATATTTTATACACACACGACCGGTCAAAAATTTAAACACACTCATTGTTTATTTAAATTTTTTACCCACATTTTAAAGTAATAATAAAGTCATCAAGACTCTGGAGTAACAGTTAAAGGAGTTCACACCTATACCGGACACTTAGTGGCTGCTTTTCAGAATATTCCGCTCAGTCATGCATTTATAAAAAAAAAAAAAAAAAATTCCTTTTGTAAATAAAATGTTACTTTTCTAATAAAATAAACGAATATGTCGGCAGAATGATATTTTGTCTACAACACCGATTTCACACATTTAATCATACACCTTCAGATCAAAAGCTTTTTAACATCATGAGAAACATTTCAGTCGTGTGTCCACAAACTTTTGACCGGTAGTGTATATCTAAATCAAAGTACAAACGTTTCATTGTTTTTTGGGGTAAAAAGTTTTAATAAATATTTAAACATGTCTAAACCTGCTGAATAATCTGGGATCTAATCTAGCTCAGAGCAGCATTTCCCTGCTGTGTCATGAAAAACCACACCCTGTCCTACTGAATACGTTCCAGCTGTTAGGTATTTGACAGAACCAGAGTGAACATGGCAAAATGTCTTTCTTCTCTGGACTGCAATATGGAGCTGAAGGATCTTTCTTTTTGTTCCATTCATCTGTCTATCCCCTCTATGCCATTCTCTGGTTATTAGGTCATCTGGAAAATAGAGTCCAGAAAAATTATAGTCCACATCTGTAAAGGAATACTTACTCACTGGGTTCCCCCCCTTTGCTGTATATGTGAATGGTTTACATTGTTAAAACACAAAAAGGTAATTCTCCTGATGACAGGACTGCACCCTGCTGCATCAGTCATTGTGTTGCACTACAAATAGTTCTGTCGAGACTGGACTTCCTCTATTGTTTGTTGCACAGCACTGAATGAGGAACGCCTTGCTCAGCAGCTGTTGGGGATAACCGAAGCCATGGGGAGCAGGATTTATATCCTCTCTAGGCATATCTGCTATAAACTCATGAGCGGAAATGAACAAAGGATTTAGCATTTAGAGTGACTGACGCAGAGTTCACTTCCTCAATGCCGACACAAAACCGAGCTTCACGCCAGTGTGGGGATAGAAATATTTCTGCAGAATATCCTGTCTGTTTAGCCCGTTTAGTAGGTCAGTGAGTAAGCGCCATTCCTCCGATAATTGTGCATGTGGTTGCAGTGTCTGTGGAAACAATGACTTCTGCATTATTTTAGAACTATTTATAAACATTAAGAATAAAAACAGATCTCTTCAAATTTCAGGAATATTTATTTTCCTAGTGTTGACTAGGGTTTTACATTTAAAAAAAAAAAAAAAAAAAAAAAAACCCACACGGCTTAAATCACAGCTTAAAGAGAAGAAAAAAAAAAATCACGTTAAATATGTGTGCACAATCAGTGAGTGATGAGAGCATCAGCCTACAGGGTTCACTCGTTGACTTCCTCCTCATCCTCATCGAAAGCATCTTCACCATCATTGGCCGTAGCCTCTTGGTACTGCTGGTACTCAGACACCAGGTCGTTCATGTTGCTCTCGGCCTCTGTAAACTCCATCTCATCCATCCCTTCTCCAGTGAACCAGTGCAGAAAGGCTTTTCGTCGAAACATAGCAGAGAACTGCTCAGAGATACGCTTGAACAGCTCCTGGATAGCAGTGCTGTTGCCAATGAAAGTTGACGCCATCTTGAGTCCCCTTGGTGGGATGTCACACACAGCCACTTTGACATTGTTTGGGATCCACTCCACAAAGTAGCTGCTGTTTTTGTTCTGGATGGCAAGCATTTGCTCATCCACTTCCTTCATGGACATGGGGCCTCGGAAGACGGTGGCCACGGTCAGGTAGCGGCCATGACGCGGGTCACAGGCAGCCATCATGTTTTTAGCATCGAACATCTGCTGTGTTAATTCAGGCACGGTGAGGGCACGGTACTGCTGACTCCCCCTAGCGGTCAGTGGGGCAAAACCGGGCATGAAGAAGTGCAGGCGTGGGAAGGGAACCATGTTTACAGCCAGCTTGCGGAGATCTGCGTTCAGCTGACCAGGGAAGCGCAGTGAGGTGGTGACTCCACTCATGGTGGCTGAAACTAGGTGATTAAGATCACCATACGTCGGCGTCGTGAGCTTGAGTGTGCGGAAACAGATGTCGTAAAGTGCTTCATTATCAATGCAATACGTTTCATCTGTGTTCTCCACCAGCTGGTGCACAGACAGCGTGGCGTTATAAGGCTCCACCACTGTATCGGACACTTTGGGGGAGGGCATGACACTGAAGGTGTTCATGATGCGGTCCGGATATTCTTCACGGATTTTACTGATGAGCAGCGTGCCCATGCCTGAACCGGTGCCACCTCCCAGCGAGTGGGTGAGCTGAAAGCCCTGGAGGCAGTCGCAGTGCTCACACTCCTTCCTCACTATGTCCAGCACTGAGTCCACTAGCTCGGCTCCTTCTGTGTAGTGCCCTTTCGCCCAGTTATTCCCTGCACCTGTCTGTCCTGCAGCGGCAAAGAAAACAAAGTGTTAGACCAAACAAAACAAAAAAATAAGGGAATCCAATCACTCCACACCCCCCCTCCCCCAATAGCAGTTAGAGATATCCATGTGCCAATTGTTTCCCCATTTATCATTCAGACTACGAAGTATTAGCAATGCACGGCTGTCCGAGAACATTCCAGAGGCTTCTGTGCACTGTTAAAGAAAACTGTTCGATTTTACAGCAGAGCATGTGAGTTGTCTAATTACTTTTATTGTGGAAAGTCTACTGTGATGGTTCAAAGGCGTGAACTGTAATGTATGGGAACTACAAAAGGTTATATCACCCTGGAGGTCTAAGGGATATCGAACATGCACATCTATAGCTGAAACTGTTTATATAAATTACAATCTGTGCTTTATATGTCTTCTTATACACCTAGTATATAAGCAAGAATGTTTGTGGGTTCTTGAATATAAACTATATTTGGAAATGGGTAGCCTGGCTCATCTTTTAAAATATTTCAGTTACAACATAGCAATGTACATGACTATGTACATCTTATGTGCGTTAGAGAAGTCAGTATTGGTACTGGATCACAAGTTTAGTAGGTATGGGGTTAGATTTGTAGCTTTTTAATTACAGTTGTTAAGGAGCCAGCTAAACCATGTGAGGTTTAGTCCTCAATAGAAACTCTAATTCAGGAGAAAAGAAAGAAAGCAGACAAGTATACAAGCCAAGTTAGCATCATGCATGCTGAAATCATCCCACACTTGCCTCAGTCAAGATTGTTGGCTAAAATCTAATATCCGCCCATAATTCAACAACAAGGACAACGAAACTGCTAAGGTTTAAGCAAAGCATTATATCATGAGTTCTCATCAGTGGTGTAATAAGAATTATGTGGGGCAAACAATTGCACAAGTACTTACTAAACAGTAACCTTTTCTTAAAACCAATAAAAACGCTAAACTTATGGTAAATAAGTAACCTCTTGAATTCATTACCTCATGACTGTACTTCACACATCCTTTGTAATAGGATGATGTATATGAATGAGTCAGAGAATCAGCCAGTAATCAGATCTATGGTGTAATCACCTGCTGAAAAGTCATCCACATGAAGCTGCAGTTTGGGCTAGAAAGAAAATCATCCCCAGCATCACTTCTCCATACCATTCTGTGTATTTTTGCTCATGACCAATTGTAATGGTGATGCCCTGGGTTCCAGAAAAAGTCCAAAATAATCCACCTTAAGACATTTGTTTACAACAAATAGCCCCGATAGCCCATGTATACCCTTGCTAGATCATACCACTTAGATATGAACAGCTAAGCATCAGAACAAATCTGCATTTAACCTGAAAAATTTATATATTTATTAAATACATATGATCATCTTTGCAAAATGATATGGTCAACCAGATCACTCCAAGAATATACTCTAGTGCTTCAGGAACTAGGTGGATGCAATATACAAGCACACTTTCACCATATACTATATAATAATAATAATAATAATAATAATAATAATAATATTATTATTATTATTATTATTATTATTAACAACAACAAAAAAAACCAGCTGTTGTATTCTGATTAAATTGGTCAGGTAAGTGTTAGAGAGCAAACAGCTGGAATTCATATGGTTCTGGTCAAAGTTTTTAAACCAGACTTGGACAGCATTCATATTACATCTGCCATTTCCACACACCAACTTGCTAATATTTTATTCATTTGATAGATGCCATCAATCAAAGCAACTTTTAAGTGAATAAGAACATAAATCAAGCATCGACATGAGGGTTAGCGGACTTGCTCAAGGGCCCACCAGTGTCTTTTCTGGTCGTGCTGAGATTTGTATAGACAACCTAGTGTGTCAGAACCTTTATCACTGAACTACCACAGTCTAGCACCCTAGAGCACAGTTTGGGAACGGAAAACTCACCAAAGATGAAATTATCAGGTCTAAAGAGCTGTCCGAATGTCCCAGATCGGACACTGTCCATTGTCCCCGGCTCCAGATCCACCAGTATGGCTCGAGGTACAAACTTATGTGCTACAAAAACAATACACACAGCCACATTGTATAATTCTATTCACTGGGTTATTTTCCATTTAGAGTCTATCATCATACTGATACTGACAGGAGTGTGTGTCTACTTTTCTTGGATGTAAATAAATGGTCTAAATTTTAGACCATTTATTTACATCCAAGAAAAGTAGACACACACTCATGTCAGTATCAGTATGATGGTCCAGTGCTGAAACAGAAACCTGCATTCAAACATACTGCAAACATTTTAACATTAGGGTTCGGGAGCTGAATGCATTCTTTTAGAGTGACGACATGATTAAAGGATGGAGGCCAGTCGCAGTGAGGGTTAGAGATATTGGTCTGGTATGTGTGTGGGAATGGGGGACGTTCAACAAGGACGCTGATTCATACGTTCACACAGTATCGTATACTCACAGCTTGCCGCATTGTAGTACACGTTAACTCTCTCCAGCTGAAGGACCGAGTCTCCCACATAGTTGCCTGCTGGGTCGATGCCATGTTCATCACTTATGACTTCCCAAAACTGAGTGTGACAAAAAAAATAAATAAATAAATAAATTTTTAAAAAAAATACAACACAACAGTAAGGGAGGACACAACCCTTGAACAAACTTTACTGCCTTTGAGATTTGGAAACACATTCAGATCAGTCCTAAACTTACTGTTTATAGACAATTAGTTAGATAGTTAATTTAATAATTAGTTAAACAATTAGACAAAAAGTTAATATTGTGAAATAGACCAGCACCAAAGTTCCAACAGGTATGGTACTAGTTTTTTTTTAGTTTAAATATACTGTTTAGTAGGAGAGCAAAAGTCAAGCCTATAGTATCATAGATCAGGTAAATACACTTTTAGATAGATAGATAGATAGATAGATAGATAGATAGATAGATAGATAGATAGATAGATAGATAGATAGATAGATAGATAGATAGATAGATAATTAGTGTTCCTCATGAGATACTTATGGACTTCTATCATAAAGGGGTTTTACAAATGCTCTCTCACCGTGTAGGGTTCTACATGCAATATATAATGGTTTCTATAGACGGACAACCTTAAGAACCCTTAAATGTTTCCAGATTTAACCGTTATGTCCTAGGAGTCATTCGTTTCCACATGACCTGTGATGCATGGCAAACAAATCAGAACCAAGTGAATGCATTGTGGTTAAGATGTTCTCAATGATAAAGGATAAGCTTGAGACATGGTTTCATATTAGATTTATTTATTTAGCATTTTTCACCCTACATAATTTTATATTAAAGGACCAGAAGCTACAATGAGGTCATAAACTTGAGTTGTGAAGAAATGTCCCAAAGCGAAAGAAAGAGCGAAAGAAAGAAAGAGCGAAAGAAAGAAAGCGAAAGAAAGAAAGAGCGAAAGAAAGAAAAATGGATTTTATTTTATTTTATTTGGGTGTTTAACTGTGGGACTTTATTTTCCTACCCCATCATTGAATGTATCTCAATGCTTCTGTACCCCTTCCTTTGTCAGGTTGTGCCATCATACAGACTTTATACGGTGGGTTATAATTCTAAAACTAGAGTTTCATTTCATATGGCTGTACAACAAGCAGAATAAATATAAACTGAGATGATTCCCGTGTATTTGGGGGAGAAGTTACACACAGTTGTTACATCCAGAGAGGTATGAGGTTTGGGACAGAACCCGCCACGCCCTTAAACAGCTGATCAACTTGCATTACACATGCAGTGTAGAACAGGTGAACTCTAGAGCTGTCGAGTCCTACTAACACAGTAGTTTAATTCTAATTATATTCATACGAAAAAAAGGGGGAATATATAATTACCTTTTTTTTTTTTTTTTTTACATGTTTGCATTATTATGAATTCAAGTAGATAAAAGAAGAGAAGCGTAAGGAGGTGTTTACCTTGGTGCCGATCTGATTGCCGCATTGTCCGGCTTGTATATGAACTATTTCTCTCATTTCTGCTGTTAGTATTAAAGCTGTAACACACTTCTGTCTGAGTCTCAACACTGAACTCTGAGCTGCTCTGTGCTAATATAAATATCTCTCTCTCTCTCTCTCTCTCTCTCTCTCTCTCTCTCTCTCGGCAGCATGTCATTTTCTACATGAAGTGCACTAGGCAGTGTGTATAAGTCATTGTTTATATGGCCACATTTAGTGCACTTGAATGAAGAGTAGTGAGCTGTCTGGAACCCACCCTTTTCGAGCGCCGTCTTAAAGCCCCGCCCACAACAGCTGTCTCATTTTTGTGACACATCAAACCTCCAATCAAAACCTCGAATTAGCTGATAGGCCAGTACAATGGGGTGATGTTGTAATAATAATAATAATGATGATGACGACGAACTCCCTTCTCTTTCTTTCCTTACAACAACAACAACAACAATAATAATAATAATAATAATAATAATAATAATGATGATGATGATGATGATGATGATGACGAACTGCCTACTCTTTCTTTCCTTACAACAACAACAACAACAACAATAATAATAATAATAATGATGATGATGATGACGAACTGCCTACTCTTTCTTTCCTTAAAACAACATCAATAATGATAATTATAAAGTTGATGGTGATGATGAACTACCGCCCTTCTTTCCTCATAAAAAAACTACTACTACTAAAAATAATACTACAACCTGAAAATTTGGGATGATGATTATTATTATTATTATTATTATGATGATGATGATGACGAACTGCCTGCTCATTCTTTCCTTAAAACAAGAACAATAATGATGATGAACTGCCAGCGCATTCTTTCATCATCATCATCATCATCATCATCATCATCATCAATAATAATAATAATACAAACTCAAAAGTAGGGACGCTGTGTAAAATGTAAATAAATGTAAATAAAAACAGAATGCAATGATTTGCAAATCTCAAACTCATATCTTATCCACAATAGAACATGGAAAACATATCAAATGTTTAAATTGAGGAAATGTACCATTTTAAGGAAAAAATAAATCATTTCAAATTTGATGACTGTATGTCTTGGGGGCAACACAAGGCTGAATAAGTAAGTGTGACTAAAAAGAAACAGCTGGAGGTTCATTTACAATAGGTCAGTAACGTGATTGGGTATAAAAAGGGTGACTTCTATGAATAACATGGGTTTATGAGATATGCATAAGTCATTGCATTCTGTTTTTATTTACATTTTACACAACATCCCAACTTTTTTGTAACAATAATAATAATAATAATAATAATAATAATAATAATAATAATAATAGCTTCTCTCTCCTTTTTTTTATAAAGGCAAAATATCTTGCTGGATAATGAAGGCCTCTCTACAGTAAAGGACTACTGTACTGTAAAACAGTGACGTGAATACAACAAGCACATTCTTACTGCTGAGGCAACATGGTTCTTCTCAAATGTGGAGTTCTTCTAAAGGTTTAGAGCACTTAGCTGCAGAACAGGTTATGAGAGGTGAATTTGCATACCCCTTAGGACAAAATGAATAGTAAAAAAAACTAAAATAAAACAACAACAGTATAAAAGTTTGCATAATTTTTTTTTATGTGGTAAGAATATATTATTCTCCCTAACTGCCTTCTTCACATCAGCTCTGGAGATGGCAAAATGTTCACTTTTGTCACGTTCCCAGGTTGAGGCAGAAGCAAGTGCAGATATTAACATTTATTTAGACAAACGTTCTACAAAACAGAGACAACTTGGCTTAACACTGTGGCATGAAACAAAACACCAAGACATAAACGACCAATGTCTAAGACAGTGCAGGTGGTCATGTGACAGGTAGTGCAGTGCAATGGCTGATGGGAACTGGAGTCCAGAGTTTCATGATGCATGACAGCTTTCATTTAGTTATTCACCAGTAGATTTTTCCCCCCAGTCAATTTTGGTGTTTATTTTAGATTTCTGTGTTGTTGCGATATACATTCATATATATATATATAGATATATATATATTTATTTATTTATTTATTTTAATGTTCGTAATTTTTCCATGGATAAATTATATAGATGGAGTGATTTTTTTTCTTTCTTTCTTTCTTTCTTTCTTTGTTTCTTTTTTTTATATTGTATACCATACAGAAACAGGCAGCATGAGAACTGGTCACAAAGATTAGCACATATCCCACTACCCAATCATGCACACACACAGAAATCAAACACAATGCCCCTTTAATGAAAAGGTTGATTGTGAGCTGATTAATCAGCTTAAAATTGATGGTTAATGAGCAGATTTGGGAACAGGGCCTCCTACAAAATTAAGAGAAAGTCAAATCTCCTCAGTGATCTAATCAGGTTGCTGGTTTTCTCTCTCTTTCTCTCTCTCTCTCTCTCTCTCTCTCTCTCTCTCTCTCTCAGCTCCACAGAATTTTACATTTAGTGCATTATTCAGTAAAATGGATAGCTTAGGGCAGACATTTTGAGTCATCCTTAAAATATGTTTCATTCATTAGTGATATGAACTGTTGTTCATGATCTATTATAACATGTATATGAATTCTCTTCATTATCCAAATTTGTAGCATTACTGTGAACATCTCAGCGTACACTCTTTATAGCAGTGCTGTAAAGTAATGACTCTGTCGTCTTCTCCGACATGTTGTGGCAAAGGCTTCAGCTGTTTCCATCTATCCAGAGAAACAGGGTTTATTAGCTCAGCTGAGAGAACGAGCAGGAGCACTTCACTCACACTGAGATGGAACATATGGTCAAGAGAAATTCCTGTGGGCATACTTATCAGTCTGATTTGTTACACCACACAGGAGTATTAGTACATTTCAAGCTGCTGGTTTTGAAAGTTTCAACACACAAACCCCGATAACCTATAATAATTTAATATGCACTTTTTAAATATATGATTCCTTTCCTGTTATTAGTAAACATACTTTATATAATTATACTTCCATCAAGACTGTATTTGCATCAGCTATCATATGAGAAGGAGTAAATCCTATAGATAGTGGCTTTAACAGAAAATCTTCTGGGTTCACTTTGTACTAGTCGAAGCTTATACCACTGATTTAATTTCTTCTTGGCTGCCTGAAACTCAACAAGACCTGTTAAGGAAGGATTAATCACAAATAATCATTTGGTCAAATTACATGTTAAATTAACAAACAGCAATGATGTGAGGGAAAGAAATGTAAAAACGAGAGCATTTTTAGTATAGTGAGCCCCCTTGTGGCAGAGTAGCAGCAGTTTGGACATTTGCATGTGTAACACAGCAGGGACAATAGGGACAAACAAGATATGTAACATAATCATGTACACTTTAAATAAAGCAGTGTTCTGTACCTTGCTTGGTATAGGCAAAAGTGTTAAAAATGACTCTCATGGTACATCGCCAGAGCAATATCTGTAGAAACCCCTACTTTTTGAACTTTTTGGCCTTGGCAGAAAGTGAGACCTTTGGCAAAAACTCAAGACTCATCACCCTGAGAGCATACAGTCTCACAGAGAATCATGGGGGTATTAGCATCATGCTGCTACTCGTGGTCTCTTGCTTCTCTGAATAATGGCCCCCTTCCCCGTTCACTGACCTTTGGTGAATGGCCTTCTCTGGGCAGAGTCTTTTTTTTCTCCCATATTCTATACATTTTAATAATAGTTTCATGAAGCTGTTTGTATGGTATGTTCTCTAACAAACTCTTGGGCCATCCAGGAACAGGTGTGTTTATACTGAGATCACATGACACTTTACTTGCACACAGGTAGACTACTCCAATCTCAATCCGGACTGCAGAATCTCTCACTATCTTCAAAAAACAGCTAAAGACCCACCTCTTCCATGAACACCTAACCAACTCATAGAGGAAAAAAAAAACAAAAAAAAACAACGCACTTACACATCTACTCTGTGCACTTTGCTTCCTCTGGAACTCAATTAATGGATCTTGTGTAGTAGCACTACTTGTATTGTTCTCTGCTTGATATATCGCTTTGCTTATTTGTAAGTTGCTTTGGATAAAAGCGTCTGCCAAGTGAATAAATGTAAATGTAAATGGACTTATGTGAGTTGCGATGACACCTGGTTGCACCAGAAATAATTCTGGGGGTTTCACATTAACAGGGGTGAATATTAGTGCAATCACAATGTTTACATTTTATATAATTTTTCTAATATTTTTAGATTTATGGGCTACTTTTTTTAGATCCATGACATACAGTATAATCTCAGTCAATTCATTTCACAGTTTTAACGCAACAAAAGTTCATGGGGGAGGTGAATATTTATGCAAAGCACTGTAAATAATGTTTTCATTGCACATTGATGTCCAGTATTTATATTTTCATTCTGCTGGGTGGAACATGTGGAGTCCTCCATTCCAAATCTATTATAAAAAGTGAGACAATTGATTTAACCAATTTCAAATAAAATTAAGAGCGCTGGAAAATGTGGTCTCTATGTGACATGATGCAGGTTCCTGGTGGATGAAATTTGTCAGTGTACTGTATAAGCAGGATATGGGTACACATGGAGTTTTCCTTTACTGACACTTCAGGACATTTATCACTCCTTCCAGGATGTTGCGATTTCTTGATTGAAGAAATGAATGCAAAATCAAGCAAACTATCAAGCAAATCAAGCAAACAATATTCTGGGGAGCTTGCAATTTTTAAAAATAACCGCAGATTTTCCGCAGATTTGGGCCGAGATGTATCATATGACATCACGACACACATTCAGTCAAATCTCTCTACGATTCACGTGTCAAACATGAGTACAGCTAAAAGGTTTTATTTACCAACAATCATCACTGTGAAAGACCTCATGCAACTGCAATTTCGCCAATTGTAGTAGTTTTCTGCAAAAAACAAACAAACAAAAAAAGCACAAAAAACCCCACAAGTTGCGTCACAAATTTTGAAGAAAAGCAATTTTGGGCACAACAATCACAAAAAAACTCGAAATCCTGTACTGACTGATGTATAATGATCATTTGAGCCACACATTACCCCATTAATGCTGGAAAAACACTACATGTTCTTGTCACTTTTAATGGATGAAAAAATCAAGCAGAGACGCTTGAGTAGAAACACACATCCAGACCTTATCTGTATGGAGGCCCAACTGTACCAATGTATAAGGACTACAGGGTAAAGCATTAGCAGATGGTGCAAAAGTGATAAATGAAAATACAATAGGTGAACATAGAAACTTTGCATAGAACACTGCCGAAGACTGGGTTTTCTGCTGGAATCATTCCAGTGTCTCAAAACCTATATTACATTTTCATGGAAAACCTAGACAGCAACTAATAAAAATATACTAATATACTATTTGATTTTGGGAATACCGCCTAGAACAGCTGTGATCACTGTTAGGAAGTCACATATGTACATTGTATGAAGACATGACTGGAGCTTCACAGCGGTGGTCTGGCACCACAAAACTGCCATCTGGATTGTTGGGGTTGATCCCATTGTTGTTCTAAGGCTAATGGTGGCAGTAGCAGTTGTGCAAAGGTGCCATTATATGTAGATTTAGCTGCTTTTGTGACTGTTTGATTTGCATTAGGAGGCTTACAGAAATTCTTGATAAATACCAGATTGAATGCATCAGGAATGTCTGTAAAATGTTGTAAATGTAAATGTCGTTGCTAGAAATATGCATTACCTGACTACTTAAGCACAAGCTTGCTCTTTTTCTTCAGGTTCTTTTGGAGAAATAAAGGATTAACACCTTATTTCGGAAAATAAAGTTTCACAACTGTATTCATTTCACAATGATTAATTGTGTTTATGGTTTATTTGCACAATCTTGCTCCAGCTTTATTTTCTCTGAGCTCCCCCCACACACTATTGGGCTATTTGTATATTTCCTGACCTTTGACTGTTTTATGGTTTTGAGACCAATCTTGCCCTTTGGATTTGTTTGCTATATTCATGTAATAAACTCAAATCTGTATTTGTATAGAAGTGATCTGCGATTTCGTGACATTTAGCAATATAAGAGAGTTTTAATTAATAGCAAACAACAGGCATCAGAAAGAAAATAAATGTAATTGGTTCATCATGTCAGCGCAATTGTCAGTAAAATATAAAAACACCTTACATTTAAGATCTCAGAAACTTTGGAATTCTGAAAAGATGAGGTATCTCAATGTCCTGGAAGTGGCCTTGTCACTCTCTGGACCACAGGGCACTTCTATGTGTCGATAAGACTTGCCTGAACAGCTTGCTGTTCCCTTTCAAAGGGAAGTTCGATGTTGCATTTAGCATAACAGTATGGGAAGCGCCTTGTGCGCGTGACCAGTATCTAAAGCTTGTGTAAAATCATGCCTCTACTTATAGGCCTGCCATGATCAGGTGACGTGGCAATTAAGCGTGTTGCATGATATATATATGGCACCTGTGAACCACGTCGCCAGCCTTATTATTTTCAGTGAGACTGTATGTCTGTTGTTTGTGTGGCAAACATTTCTACTCTATATTTTCTCAAAATCTCTAAACTTTTCTATCCCTTTTTTATAAAAAAAAAAAAAAAAGAAAAGAAAAGAAAAGAGGGAAGTAATGAGCGAGAAAGAATTCAGAAAGTGTGTTACGCCTTGCTCCCTTTTCATCACGGGAATAGTGCAGACTTTCTGGGTGAAGTGTTTAGGAGTGTAGCATGCGATAGTGGCCTCAAGAAGCTGTGCATGGTAACGCCTACATAAAGCAGCTCACCTAGTGACTTGCGCTCTTCTTGGAAGCCGAAGCAAGTTGGGTTTCAGAGCCTTGCGGATCTGGGCCAGCTGCTGCCGAGGCAGCTAGACGTCTCAGGTTTGTGGGATCTCTTATGGATCCATAAAAGGAGCCGGAAAAAAACTCATGCAAAAACACACACAAAAATAATAGTAATAATTCCTCTCTGACTCCGAGGAGCCATTAGGGTGTGCTAAAAATTGAGAGCAGCATATAAAGAGCAGCTTTAAGTGATTACAAAGGCTGGATGAGCCTTTTTCTCCCCAGTGAAAGTAAATCCCTCACACTGCAGAAACTCCCCTTTCTTCCAGAAGTTCATGACAAAATATCAGGCTTCTGGGGGAAATCCATAAGCCATATTTATAACCCCACAATGTTGGATTATTCGGCCATTGTGGGGAATTAATGGCATACAGTGCCTTGCGAAAGTATTTGGCCCCCTTGAACTTTTCAACCTTTTTTTTTTTCTATTGAATATTTTATTAGAAGAAAGCCATTTCTCAAACATATCCATAAAAAGTCTCGTCTAAAGTTTGCCACAAGCCGCCTGGGAGACACACCAAACGTCACACCAAACGTTGAGAAATGGCTTTCTTCTTGCCACTCTTCCATAAAGCCAGATTTGTGCAGTGTACGACTGATTGTTGTCCTATGGACAGACTCTCCCACCTCAGCTGTAGTTCTCTGCAGTTCATCCAGAGTGATCATGGGCCTCTTGGCTGCATCTCTGATCAGTCTTCTCCTTGTCTGAGCTGAAAGTTTAGAGGGACGGCCAGGTCTTTGTAGATTTGCAGTGGTCTGATACTCCTTCCATTTCAAAATGATTGCTTGCACAGTGCTCCTTGGGATGTTTAAAGCTTGGGAAATGTTTTTGTATCCAAATTCGGCTTTAAACTTCTACACAACAGTATTACGGACCTGCCTGGTGTGTTCCTTGGTCTTCATGATGCTCTCTGCGCTTTCAACAGAACCCTGAGACTATCACAGAGCAGGTGCATTTATACAGAGACTTGATTACACACAGGTGGATTCTATTTATCACCATCAGTCATTTAGGACAACATTGGATCATTCAGAGATCCTCGCTGAACTTCGCTGCACTGAAAGTAAAGGGGGCCGAATAATTTTGCACGCACCACTTTTCAGTTTTTTATTTGCTAAAAAAGTTTAAAATATCCAATAGATTTCGTTCCACTTGTTGTTGATTCTTCACAAAAAAATAAAAATTTAATATCTTTATGTTTGAAGCCTGGAATGTGGTAAAAGGTTGAAAAGTTCAAGGGGGCCGAATACTTTCGCAAGGCACTGTAGCTATTTAGCTATGCTGAAGATGGAGGAGGCGCTTGCGAGCTACCTCTCTCCATCGACGGCAGGTAATTAGAGCTTTCCCTTCCAAACCACAGTGTAAGGCCACCATGGCATTGGTGGGCAAGGCCTATGCAGTAGTAGTCTAGCTTGTGAGTCACTGCAGAAAATGACAGTGATGCAGGCCTACCAAGCAGACCTGCTGAGTGAGCTCAACATATGGCAACATTCAAAAAATCCAGTTCCTTCCCTGTTGTCTCGAGTGGAGCCCAGGCCAGCACTAGTGCGAGGGAGACCTGGAAGGCGAGTATGGCAGCCCGTCAACCCCCGTAGACAGCTAGGGGATCCGGGCGACCACAGTCGTGGTCTGCTATTTGATCTGAGAATAGTCATAAAGGCCAAACAGGCAAAAAAGAGCGGTCTTGAGGGGCGGTGGAGGGACGTATCAGGGGACATGAGGTTGTTAGGGCAGGTAACAAGTGCTATTGTAGGGCCTCCCCTAGCCAAGGCAATCCCCAAGTTTTCAGTTTTCTCTGGTCAGAGAGCTGTCACAGAGCAACGAAAATCTGATGCTTTCCCTCCAATAGAATGTAGAATAATTAACATCACTAAAAGACCATCGGGCAGCATGGAAACTACTGCCAAATGTGTCCCCATGGGTTCTGTCTACCGTAAAAAAGGGCTACCGGGTCCAGTTTATGGCTCGACCAATGGATGCTGCTCTGGCTCCCTTGCGACTCCAGGGCATCCGTGTACTAAATTACCTGGATGACTAGTTAATTCTAGCACAATCCAGGGAACAGTCAGATCAACATCGAGATGTTGTTCTCGCCCACATGAGGAGCTTGGGGCTCAGGTTGAACCTCAAGAAAAGTATGCTTTCTCCAGTGCAGAGGACAACTTTTCTAGGGGTTATATGGGATTGTGCTACGATGAGGGCATTTCTATCCCTAACTCCTTATGGCAGCAGCAGCCAACATCATACCATTGGGCCTATTGCACATGAGACCGTTTCAGTGGTGGCTGAAAAGTTGGGGGGTTTCATCCGAGGATGAAACCTCTGAGAGTAATCAGTGTTCTGAGTATTTGGAGGTGCCCGCAGTTTCTAGCCTCAGGTCACACTCTAGGGGCGCAAGACGGTAATGACAGAAGCATCCCTCATGGGCTGGGGTGCGTTCTTAAATGGCTGTCCAGCTCACGGTCTTTGGAGCGGCCCTCATCTGGAGTGGCATATAAATCACCTATAGATGCGGGCTGTATTTCTACCACTGAAATTCTTTCTTCCTCAGTTGAGAAGTCACCATGTGCTAGTTTTGTCAGACTTTTCAGGCAGGTTCTTTTCAGTGAGTGCAATGTACATTCCGGGCAGCCAGAATGTAGGGGCAGACATCCTGTCGAGGCAGGGGCTGAGGCCTGGAGGTTGGAGGCTTCATCCACAAGTGGTGGAGTCCATATGGCGGACGTTCGGACAAGCAGAAGTGTATGTATTCGCCTCCGAGGAGACAACACACTGCCTGCTGTGGTTTGCCCTCACTCCTCCCGCACCTCTGGGGCTGGACGCCATGGTGCACACATGGCCGAGGTCACATCTATATTCTTTTCCCCGATCGCAATGCTCCCACAAGAGTTAGCGAGAGTTCGCCAAGACCGTCTACGTCTGCTGCTTGTAGCACCTTATTGGCCAGCTCAAATATGGTTCTTGGAGATAATTTCCTTTCTCGACGGTACTCCTTTCCCATCAGGCAGGAATCTACTATCTCAAGCCGGAGGGCTGATTTATCACCCTCGGCCAGAACTATGGAAACTGTGGGTCTGGCCCCTGAGGGGCACCAGCTCATAGATTCTGGTCTCACAACTGAGGTTGTAGAGACCACGTTAAACGCTAGAGCACCACCCTGTGGTGTTGCAGGCTTTCTGCCCTCCTCCGTTCCTCACACCAGAACAAGAGAGGATGCACCTGCGGTGTCCAGTATGGGCTCTCTGTACTTACGTCCACCGCTCTGGCCAGTGGCGTAAGTCGGAGCAGTTGCTGGTCTGCTTTGGCGGCGATAGTAAAGGTGATGCTATGTCAAAGCAGCGCATCACTAATTGGATAGTGGAAGCTATCAGTATGGCTTACGAGGCGCACGGTCTCGCCACGCCTCTGGGCAAAAGAGCTCATTCCACTAGGGTGGTCGCCTCCTCGAAGGCTTTGTCCATAGGCTATGTCCATCCTATGCTGCTACAGGATGGTCTATGTCACACACATTCATTCGTTATTACAGCCTGGATATTCCTTCCACCCCGGGCTCGAGTGTCTTGCAGTGACCCTCGGGCTTGGGTATTTTTGAACAGGCCGTACCCTTGGTATGACGGAGTGGGTATTCCCGTTCCCATACTGGTATGCTAAATGCAACGTCAAAGTTCCCTTTGAAAGGGAACGTCGGGGTTACGCATGTAACCCTGTTCCTTGAGAAGGGAACGAGACGGTGAATAGCTCTGTCATACCAGGGCAGGCCTGTGAATTGCCTCTTCGCTTCAGATAATAGAGGCTGGCGGCATGGTTCACAGGTGCCATATATATATCATACGACATGCTTAATTGCCATGTCACCTGATCATGGCAGGCCTATAAGTAGAGGCGTAATTTTACACAAGCTTCAGATACCGGTCACATGCACAGGGTGCTTCCCATACTGTTATGCTAAATGCAATGTCTCGTTCCCTTCTAAGGAAACAGGGTTACATGCGTAACCCCGATGTTTCCTTTGGAAGCATTTGCAGTGAACAGTTTCTTACAGTTAAGTATAATGCCTTTCAAAGTAGTATACCGTAGATCTTCATATACCTGCCGGGGAGTAAAGGAGCACAGGGTGTGAAGGTGATTCAGGTATCATCATCCTGTCTTGAAATTTTTTTGTAATGCCCAGAGGATCCCATCAGCACAATTGTTAGCGTTAGTTACATTCACATCAGTCGCAGCAGACACTGAATTACAGCTGAAATCCCCTCTACAACCACATCCAAGTGACAAACACAGGGTCTCGCAGAAGCCTGTTGTGGTTCATGCAGGATCAATTATCTATAAAGGATACAATTAGTTAGCAATTAATAAATCTTTATGCAGTTTATTGTGTAGTAGAATAGAATAGAACTATTTATTTTTCACGTATACATCACAGTATAGTTTTTTTTTCTTGTTCTCCACATATCCCAGTTTGTTAGGAAGCTGGGGTCAGAGCACAGGGTCAGCCATGATACGGCAACTCTATTGCGTGCTCTAGTGGAAAGCCTTCCCAGAAGAGTGCAGCTTAGTAGTTACCACGTTCGCCTCACACCTCCAGGGTTGGGGTGTTCGATTCCTGCTGCTTCCCTGCGTGTGCGGAGTTCGTGTTCTTCTCCATGTGCTGCTGGGGTTTCCTCCGGGTACTCCGGTTTCCTCCAAAGACATGCATGGTAGGCTGATTGGCATGTCCAAAGTGTCAGTAGTGTATGAATGGGTGTGTGAATGTACATGTGATTGTGCCCTTCGATGGATTGGCACCTCGTCCAGGGTGTACCCCACCTTGTGCCCCATGCTCCCTCGGATAGGCTCCAGGTTCCCCTCGACCCTATTGGATAAGTGGTACAGCAGATGGATGGATTGATGGATAGGGTTAGGTGGTCACATACATTTGGCCACATAGTGTATTTAAAATTCAGTGAATCCCATCCCAATCCACCATGGGCATAAAAAAGGGAAATAAATACTGAAATAAAAATGAATCAAACCTGTCCGACCTTGCTTTTTCTGAAGTGTTCGGATGTTTTAATGTATAAATGTTGAATCTGAATCTGATTCACTGTATTTGAAATGCAACACAGCCACCAAGTATTGGATTTCTGATTATTTTAGAACTGGATTCATATTTAAAGCTTTGTATACAAAACTTGATATATAAATTTAAAAAAAAGAAAAGAAAAAAAAGAAAAAGAAAAAAGAAAGATCTCTTGTAAATTAATTAGCAAATTATAGTGGCATATTTCTCATTCTGTACCGTGTCTTTAATGTTAATTAACAAATATTTGAACGAAAAAAATATATCATTTTTAATTTTTATGAAAAAACAAACAAACAAAAACAAAAACAAAAAAAAGATTGACGTTTCTTCACTTCCATCGCAACGCATTTATTACGTCATCACTCAGTGTCAAGGCATTCGAACTTCGAGCGTCCTTGTCCCGACTTGCTTGCCGTATTTCTAGACGAAACCATCACTGAATAGGTGAGTTTTTAAAACGTTCGTTTGGACAATATAACATTTTCACCTACAGATCGCATTTTATACATTTATATTTTTTTAACAATACCGTTTATACCCTTTCGAAAACCTGTGATGATATATGCGATTTAATGTTGTATATCATTTTTTTTTTTTTTTATCTCTGAAACCCCTCTAACCGAAACAGTAGTTTGTTCCTCGAGACTGGACGATGGCAGAGGTTTAAGTGAAAGCTATCGAAGGTGTTTGTTTTTTTTGACAGACGGTGGAAGTTTTATTCAACACACTGACATTGGTCAAGGTAACAGGACATTTATAGACAGTAACCGTCCCTCTTAGTGGCTGTGTATGTCTGTGTCACGGTGTTAGAAATGTTCAATGTGATAACATAGCGGCTGAAAGGTGCTGGTTCCAGGCGCACGGCTGGATGTAGCTAAAAGCTCGGCTAAGTTGTGTAGTTACTCAGCAACACGGCTCCGAGTTCACGGGCTGGACTCAAACAGCAGAGTGCGGGCCTTCAGCTTTATTTTCAGTAAACACTCAAGAGTGCTCCGCTTGCTATGTTAAGTCGAGCATTTTCAAACCAGAACTGAACGGCAGAACCGTTAAAGCTAAGCTGTGTAGCTAACTAGCCGGGCCTGTGTACACTTAATTCGCTAGCTGAGTTGTAGCGTAGCGTAACGTAAATATGCGCCTGTGTCGTAAAGTGTCACAAAATCACTTTCACCGCTGATGATGATTAGAATAATAATAACTCTCCTCGTGACTGTATATTTGTGCCTGGTGCAATCGTTCACGCGCTTTGCTTTGAGCTGTATGTATTTCACTTCTGTCAGGTTTTCTGATAAAGCTTTCTCCTTCACATGCCTCAGAAAATAGAATTTCACAGCCCTCGAGACCCAATAATCATGGTCTATACATGGTCTAAATACAGCAACCTGTGTTGTTTGGATATTCGCTTTTCATGTTATTGCTTGCTTACAGGAAAATGATCAACACTTTTACATGATTCATCATGCACTAGTCTTGTTTTCGTCCAATTAAACGCTCTCGATAGCTGTATGTTCCGCCTCCCCTACCGTGCCCTGCCCCCGGAGGGAGGGGCTTGAACTACAGTATCCGCTCCTTGGCAGCAAACATGGTTCAGTCGTGCGTCTTCACATACGGGCTGCATCCGAAATCACATACTGTGACAGTACGTATTAATCAGCGTGCGCGTGTGTGTGTGTGTGTGTGTGTGAATGTGTTATGACTGCAATTCTGGACATCCACTATGTTAGCGTTGTCATGTGACCTTCGACGTCATCATCAACACAAAAATCTTAAACACGTTAACAGTTTAATCGGGTATTGTTAAACAAGTCCTGTTTAACCGAGATTTAATGCTTAAAAAGAGCCGACGCTGTCTTATGCGTTTATTTAATTTATTTTTCTGAGCTCGTCCGCACCAGTCCCATTACATTATGGGATTGTTTGACTCGCGTAGTGTGCATCGGTTGCATACTGGAAAATCTTCAGAGTAATTCAGATGGTTTCCGCTGACGACCCCGTAGCTCTCCGTCACCATCTGTGCCACTGACCTTCGACCTCACACGTGTACGGTGACTCTAAAATCACGCGGTGTCTTCGTTTCCAGTATCTCGTTTAATTAAATTGGTGCTGCAGTGATTAATCCTCCTCAGACATAAATAAAGCCTCTCGTTAACCTCTTCTCTGTTCTCCATATTTAAAGAGTTGGTGGCGATGTGTGGTGTTTACGTATCGTTTGTAAATCACTTCCTGTTTCAAAGAGAAATACACCAACATAGGGAATCAAATCACCGCTCTCCTGCCATTTCATGGGGACTTTAAGCTGAGTGGCATCATGTTTAGTCTCTAAATGTTTTAAGATATTTTAATCTTTGACATGGTAATAATGTCCCCAGTTCTGGAAACTCACTCCGTGCCCTTCACCGTGTGATCATTCGTCATGTAGTTAGTGGTTGTTTTGTAAGAAATCATCACCACCACTCCTGAGGTTAGTCATTGTATCACTGTTGTATAGTGGATGATCGATGGTTTGCATTTTACGACCTCTTCCTTTGCTGATCCGACAGTTTGCAGTGGGAGCTGCACGATGTCCTTAAAGCCACGGGTGGTGGATTTTGATGAGACCTGGAACAAGCTGCTCACCACCATCAAGGCGGTGGTGATGCTGGATTACGTAGAGAGAGCTACGTGGAATGACCGCTTCTCGTATCCTTTCAGAGAGGAGCTTGGGGACATGCTATGCTTGGTTTGGTGTGATAATGGTAAATGGCGCACTTATATAGCGCTTTTATCCAAAGCGCTTTACATTGTGTCTCATTCACACACACTCGTATACCAATAGTAGCAGAGCTGCCATGCAAGGCGCTAACTTGCCATCGGGAGCAACTTGAGGTTCAGTGTCTTGCCCAAGGACACTTCGGCATGTGGAGTCATCCGGGCCGGGAATCAAGCCTACGATTAGTGGACAACCCACTCTACCACCTGCACCACAGCCGCCCCATAGGATAAATACTTTAGGAGCTTAGAGATGCAGTCCAGTCAGTTTTAAAAATTAATTAAAAAAAAAAAGTTTACTTTATTTTTACTGACAATCATTTCGGCATGTTTCCCTTGTGCTGATAATAGAAGGCTAATGGCAGTTTATTAGGTTACAAGTACACTAACGGTCAAAGGTGTGGACACTCGACTCAAATGTTTCTCATGATGTTAAAAGCCTTTTGTTCTGAAGGACAGAAATAAAATTGTGCCGACATGTTCATTTCTTTCATTAGAAAAGTAACATTTTATTTACAAAAAAAACATTTTAAACGGACGACTCTGAGCGAAATATTCCAAAAGGCAGCCGATAAGAGTCCAGCGTAGGTGTGAACTCCTTTGATACTGGTTAAAAACATCTCAGGTAAATTCCACAAGAAATCGGTCAAGAAAATGCAGAGAAAACTTTTCTGGAAATTCTAGGCAAAAAGGGCATCTACTTTGAAGATGCTAACTGAGAGGGATCTGAGTTACCTTTGCCCGTCAGTAATAAATGGGTTAATCCGTTGCTACGATTGTTACATGATTGGGACAAGATGAGTTATCCAAGTCTGTCAGAGAGAAGGTTCTTTTGCCTTTATGATCCGCCAAAGGCGGTGATGCCTGATGTTTGCTTTGCTGTTAGTGCCCGGTTAATGGGTGCCTCAGGAAGAGAATTTCAACCTGATAACGTGTTAAATATAAAATTATTTTGATTTATTTTGAATTTTTTATCACAACATAATTCCCATAGTTTCTGATTTGTATTACCCCAGAGTTTTGATGATGATGATTATTATTATTATTATTATTATTATTATTATTATTTATTCTAAAATGTGTGAAAAAAATAAAAATAAAGAATGAGTGTGTCAAACTTTTGACCGGTAGTGCATGTAGTGCAAATTTAAAAATACAACCATTACAGTTAGTACAAGTTTCAAATGTACATTTAAACACCAAAGCAATACATTAATTTGTTCGTTCGTTCATACATCTATCTGGGAAACCCACACAGACATGGAAATAACTTTCCACGAAACTCCACACACACAGTAACCCAAGAGATTGGCCGGGGGGGGGGGGGGGCGCCCCCCCCCCACCCCCGCCCCGGGGGGGGCGGGGGGGGGGGCGCCCATTTGGTTTTTTTTGTTTTTTCCACGATCAGGAAAAGACTAAAGCACTTTCTGAAAAATGCGGTCATTCTAATAAGTATTTAGAGCTTCATTTTCAAATATCTTAACTAAGAATTACCCAGTCTTCTTCAAAAATTAATCTCATTCTTAAATGTAGTACAACTGCACCAATTATCTGCCCTTAGGCTCTTGTTATAAGTCAGCCTGTACAGGTTTTTATAAAAAATTTTGTGTGTGGTTGTGGGGTTTTTTTTTTTGCGGTAAACTGCTCGAATTGCGAAATTGCAATTGCACAAAATTGTGTCGCAGTGACATCTGTCCATAAACGAGACCTTTCAGCTGTGCTCATGTTTGATGCAGATGAATCGAAGAGGGCTTTGGCTGAACACATATATCGGCTCAAACCTTCGGTAATCGTGAAAAATCGCACGCTCCTCCGGATATTGCGGCGTTTGCGTGATTTTGCGTGAAATCCTGGAGGGACTGGTAAGTGGAATGTGAAAACATCAGAATTGTCTGTGGTTATTACACCGATGCGGTAGCCAGAGCAGAGAAAAGCTTGGAGTGGTTTTTTAACTCTTATTTTTAACACACATGTAATGCGAGTTAATTTCACGCTGGGGGATTTTACTGTGCGGTTAAAGTTCTTAGGAGCAAATAACGCTAATCCTACCAAGTGTTCTAGATTCTGACTGTGATCCTGTAAAGTTTCTTTAACCGCAGATCTCAGTGATATTTACGCATTGTGTGTCGCATACCCAGAACCCCTGGGTGAACGGCTATACACGGAGACTAAAGTGTTTCTGGAAAATCATGTCCGTCAACTATATAAGGTAAGGACTAACGTTAGACTTCATAACATGTGCCTGTAGTAATAACGTTTATCTCCTGTTCGTTTACTCATCACTTACTTGTCACTACTCTACCACCGATGAGACTGCCTTATCTGTGTTTGCAGAAAGTGCTGGAGTCTGAGGAGAAAGTGCTGCTGATGTATCATAGATACTGGGAGGAGTACAGTAAGGGTGCTGACTACATGGACTGCTTATATCGGTGCGTAGAGAGAAACCTCTTCTCTAGAGCATAGCTTACTGTAAACCGAAGCATTACACGATGTACAGTTCACTTCATTTGAAATGTCTTTATGTTTAATTAAAGGCTTAACACTGGGTCCTTTTTTTTTTGGTTGAGTGGTTGCCATGGAAACATCATCTTTCCTTCAGTCTTCCAGCAATTCCTGTTGTTGGTAGAAAACATTGTTTCTACTCGGATAATCGCTCAGACCGTATCATCTACACCCGTTGCCAAATAGGCCACTCCAACGGGTGAAGATCCTCCTTTATGACCCTTCTGCCAGAGTCATATCTTTGAGGCACATTTTAATGGACTGTGATGGTTTCGCTCCTCTAGGACTTCTTTTTATTATTATTGTTTAATATTTTGGTTGATTCATATGAAAAGATTTTTCATGAAGTGAGGACAGATTTAGTTTTAGATTATATATATTTTTTTAAATCAAAGAAACTTGATGTCTGTAAAATGTTCATTTCTGTCTTTGTGTCTTTGTCTTTTTCTGTCTTTCTTTCTGTATCTCTTTCTGTCTTTCTATCTTGTTTTTCATGTTAACCTGTTCCTCATCATGAAAATAGCCATGGTTAGCTGGCATAGCAATGAACCTTTTTTAATCACTGAAAGTAAACATGAAGCAAAATTTACAGCTAAACACATTTTGGACACGAGGGAAATTGTGTAAATGAAATTTTTGGCAAAAAGTTGTATGAAGGTCACTTCACTGAGCTGTGAGTTCTTGCACTGTGATTCGCATGGAGCGAAACGTCTTCTCAAAATATTGCTCAACAGTGACTCATCGTTTTTCTGGGATTGTTTTCTTCTGTCATCGCCATTTGACCCAGATGTTGTGGGATATTTTTGTGATATGTTGTTTGTGTTAATTTGCTGCTGTTCATGTAGTGATATTTTTAATTTTTTTAGTTATTTATTTATTTTTTCCCCCGTCAGGTACCTCAACACACAGTTTATAAAGAAGAACAAACTGACCGAAGCAGATCTACAGTATGGCTACGGAGGAGTCGATATGAACGAACCCCTGATGGAGATCGGAGAGGTACAGAAACATTTGAAGAATGCAGAAGTGACGTAGAGTCCTAGATCACACGTTGTTCGGTGCCAAATGACTCGATTTGGGGGTTTTTGGGTTGTTGTTTTTTTAGGAATTTAGACTTGCCATAGACACATGGTCACGTGCTGGGTTCGATTTTAACCGCGTTTGTTTGCGTTTTGTTAGATTTCTGAAATCTGATAACTATATTGTGCATTCTATGCAAATCAGTTCTTAACGTTTGACAATCATCTTCCTGTCTTGTTCCTTGTTTTTCTATTCTATGCAAACAATGATTGCGCCATTGGAAATCCCAGAATTGCTTGGTTTTTCAATTTATTTATTATTTCCTAAGAGGAAGGTGTCCACTTCAGCCATTATTAGAGGCACACACCTATGGTTTTATATACGGTTTAAATAAAGCACTATGCCTGGTGGCAGATGTATTTTTATTTGCAGTCTACAAATCAATTAGGGTGCAAGAAGGAGGTGATGGTAGGTGGGAGCGATTTGTGGAAATGTACATGTTTAATTATTATATTTCCAAATAAATACTCATCGAACACTTTATTAGGAACAGCACCTTGTTCATTGAATTATCTAATCAGTCTATCATGTAGTAGCAGTGCAATACATAAAATCGTGCAGATACGGGCGGGCAGCTTCAGGTAATTTTCAGATCAGCCATCAGAATGGGGGGGGGACTGTGATCTGTGATTTTAATCACGGTTTGATTGTTGGTGCTGTGCGGGCTGATTTGGGATTTTTACGCAATAAAGAAAAAACAGCCGCTGAGCGCCTTGTTGATGGGAGAGAGGTCAGCAGAGAGTTGATGGACTGGTTCAAGCTGACCAAAAGGTTACAGTAACTCATTTAACCACTCTGTACAATTGTGGTGAGCAGAAAAGCATCTCAGAACGCACAACGTGTCGAAACTTGAGGTGGATTAGTTACAACAGCAGAAGACCATGTGGGGTTCCACTTCTGTCAGCAAAGAACAGAAAGCTGAGGATGCAGTGAGCACATTCTCAGCAAAACCGGACAGGTGAAGACTAGAAAAACATCGCCTGATCTGATGAATCCTGATTTCTGCTAAGGCACACAGATAATAGAGTCAGAATTTGGCACCAACATCATGAATCCATGGACCCAACCTGCCTTGTGTCAACAGTCTAGGCTGGTGGAGGTGGTGTAATGGTGTGGGGAATGATTTCTTAGCACACTTTCGACCCATTAATACCAACCAATCAATGCTTTAATACCACAGTGTAGTTGAGTATTGTTGCTGACCATGTGCATCCCTTCATGGCCTTCATACCCATCTTCTAATGGCTACTTCCGGCATGATAATGCACCATGTCACAAACAAAAGTCGTCTCAAACTAGTTTCCTGAACATGACAATGATTTCAGTGTTCTTCAGAGGCTTTCCCAATGAACGGATCTCACTCCAGTAGAACACCTTTGGGAAGTGGTAGAACAGGAGATTCGCAGAGTGAAGGAATTCTGTGATGTGATCATGTCAACATGGACCAGAATCTCAAAGGAATGTTTCCAATGTCTTGTGGAATCCAATGCCATGAAGAATTGAAGCTGTTTTGAGAGCAAAGTGGGGCACGACCCAGTCTGAGCCCGTCCCTGTAGTGTTCCTGTTAAAGTGCTCATTGAGTGTATATACATGCTGTTAGGAGGACTAGATAATAATCAACCATGGAAATTGTTGTTGTTTATTTTCCTAAAACAGTGTATCCCCCAAGTGTTTAATTTCTTGCACAAGTATCTAAGGCATCTCGGATATACTGCAGTGTTTTTTTGTTTTTGTTTTTGTTTTTTAGCATCTCGAGTGCATTTATATAGACGTTTCTGTGTTTTATATTTTCTATCCAGATAGGTGTAAATCCATTCTTAAATCCCAAATTATTATTGTTTTTATTCAAAATTATTCAAATTATGATGATTGTGTTTGACATTTCCAGCTTGCACTTGATATGTGGAGGAAACTGATGATTGAGCCTCTTCAAGCCGTATTGATCCGAATGCTTCTGAAAGAAATCAAAAAGTAGGTTAAAGCATCATCAGAGCTGATATCGCCTTTTACTCCTTTTGTGTTTCGTCTATGAGCTAATATTGTCCATCTCATCCTGATGAACTGCTTCTCTATTGTACACTGATTTAGTTTTAGTCTGAGCGAGGAATATTTTTGTAATACTGAGTTAAAATGTTCCTAGTGATCGGTGTGGGGAGCATCCGAATCAGAAGGTAATCCACGGGGTTATCAACTCCTTTGTTCATGTTGAACAGTATAAGAAAAAGTTTCCTCTAAAGGTGAGTACCTGTAAAATAACGCTTCTATAGTTAGAGCATTGTGTCCTGGTGAGGTTTCATACAGGCCTATATGTTTCTGTGATTATTTGGATATGTTTACAGTTTATGAACTGTGCACTCACATGCTATAAAAGTCGTACAAATCTGAAATAACTTGCTTTTACACCGTATAGCATTCCAAATAAGACAAAACTGAAAGTATCTGCACACGTGACTCACATGAGAACCATTCCCTGTGTTTTTAGTTTTATCAGGAGATTTTTGAAGGGCCGTTTCTAACAAAAACAGGGGAGTATTACAAACAAGAAGCCTCCAACCTACTGCAGGAGTCCAACTGCTCGCAGTACATGGAAAAGGTAACACGATGACCCTAACCTTCCTGCCCAGGGGTGGACAAAATACTGAGAAATCATTCTTGCATGGAAAAGTAAAAATAAAACTGAAAGTATCCAGCCAAAATATTTACCAAAGTGAAAGTAAAAAAAAGTTCCCACTTTCATGTGCTCAATGATTAAAAAGTAAATGGTTTTTAACGCAAAAAATCATGTTAGTCATGTTTTTATAGCTAAAATTGTTACAAGATGGGTTTTTTTCTATAGAAGCTGTCATTTTTGCTTGAACCTATCATTCTGTGTCTAAACACTGCTGTTAAAATGGTGGAATGATGGAGTTTTATGATGTAAAAAAACAAAAATCAAACCAAGATGGATCATGTCAGAACCATCCATCCATCTTCAACCGCTTATCCATAATCAGGTTGCGGGGGTTGCAGCTCCAGCAAGAGACCCCAAACTTCCCTTTCCTGAGCCACATTAACCAGCTCTGACTGGGGGATCCCGAGGCCTTCCCAGGCCAGTGTGGAAATATAATCTCTCCATCTAGTCCTGGGTCTTCCCCGAGGTCTCCTCCCAGCTGGGCGTGCCTGGAACGCCTCCCTAGGGAGACGCCCAGGGGGCATCCTTACCAGGTGCCCGAACCACCTCAACTGGCTCTTTTCAACGCAAAGGAGCAGCGGCTCTACTCTGAGTTCCTCTCGGATAGCCGAGCTTCTCACCCTATCTCTAAGGGAGAGGCCAGCCACCCTCCTGAGAAAACCCATTTCGGCCACTTGTACCTGTGATCTAGTTCTTTCGGTCACTACCCAACCTTCATGACCATAGGTGAGTGTAGGAACGAAAATTGCCCGGTAGATCGAGAGTTTTGCCTTCCGACTCAACTCTCTTTTCGTCACAACGGTGCAGTGAAGCGATTGCAGCACCGCTCCCGCTGCTCCAATATGTCAGAACCTTTTCTACCTTTTATTGCAATCAAGTTTCAACCTATAAATTAAAGTGAAAAACAATAAGAATAATTTTTTGGGAGGAAATGAAAAATAAAAAATTTTGAAAAACCGGTTGCATAAGTGTGCACACCCTTAAACTAATACTTGCCCAAAATGATTGAATGATGTGATAAAATGTAAAGGTTCTTCAGCTAGGTGTTACTTTAGGGGTGTGCACACTTGCAACTGGGTTATTTAACATTTTTTATTTTTCATGCGAATTTGGCACATATTGGCTTAGTAATATTTTGCCATTGTTCCTTGCAAAAGAATTCTAACACGGTCAAATTGGTTGGGTATTAACTGTGTACAGCTCTCTTCAGCTCCCTGCACAGATTTTCAGTTGGATTTAGATCTGGACTTTGGCTTGCCCATTCCCAAACCTCAATCTTGTTTTGGTGAAGCCTAATTATTTGTTGATCTGAAGGCGTGCTTCGGGTCGTTGTCATGCTGGAAGGTGAAATTCCTCTTCATTTGAAGTGTTTTAGCAGACGCCTTAAGGTTTTGAGCAATACTGACTGGTATTTAGAGCTGTTCATTATTCCCTCCACCCTGCTTAAAGGACAAGTTCCAGCTGAAGAAATGTAGCTTCAGAGCGTGATGCGGCCACCACCATGCTTTGTCGTGGGGATGGTGTTCTTTTTGCTTCTGATGGTAATGTGCGGTGTTTTTCGTTTTGCTCCAAACATATCTTTTGGTATTATTGCCAAAAAGTTCAATTTTGGTCTCATCAGACCATAACATGTAGGGAGCAACCAGGACTTGCCAGAAATTGCTTGCAATTCTTTTAATGTTTTAATGTTGCTGTAATCCTCTTGGCAGCCTCCCTGATGAGTTTTCTCCTGGTCTTCTCATCAATTTTAGAAGGTCTTCCTGTTCTTAGAAATGCCACTGTTGTGCCATGTTTGCTCCACTTGTTGGTCTTTACAGTGTTGCGTGGAAAAATGTACGTTTATGGAGTTTGGCAAACACCCTTATCCAGAGCAACTTACAGAAGTGCTGTGAAGTCTCTATCAATAATTACATCATGATACTGATTCACTAGGTCAAGGACTAAGAATACTATCAGCCTAAAAATTCTGTTGGAGAGGTAATATATTAAGAAAAACACGTATAGGGGGAGTTCATTCCACCTATACGGAAGAGTTTTGATGCATGCCTTCCTTGTACCCTGAGAGATGGTAGGACCTGTCGAGCAGTGCTAGACAATCAGAGGGAGCATGGTGCAGTGCAGGGTGTGATAAGTGCTTTAAGGTAGGTGGGTGCTGGTCCGTCTTCGGTTTTGAAGGCAAGCATCAGTGTTTTAAATCGGTAGCGTTGGGATGCGGTGGGAGAACTTAAGAAGGTTGAAAACAACTCGTGCAGCTGCATTCTATATCATTTACAGAGGTGCAGTAGTCTCGGAATGACAATGGGCTGAACAAGCCCCTGAGTGATCTGTGTGTATAGAATTGGGTTAGACGAATCCTTCTGATGTTGTAAAGGAGAGATCGATATGAGTGTGTCAGATTAGCAGTGTGAGAGGAAAAGGACACTTGATTGACCGTGGTTACTGTATGGCTGTGTGCAGTGACCGAAGTTGAGATCTGAGAGTAGTCCGGAGAGATCACAAGATCCTGGTATGGGAAGGAATCACCTGGGACGAACAGCAATTCAGTTTAGCTGGGATCACGTTTCAGCTGATGAGCTGCCATCCACGATGAGATGTCTGCCAGACATGCTGTGCGTAAACATGAGTGGGAAGGGGAGTGGAAGGAGAGCATGAGTTGAGTTGAGTGTCATCTGCATAGGAGTGGTATAAAAACCCATGTGATTTATATAATCTCATCAAGAGATTGGATGGTACCAAGGCCCATGGCTTTTCCATTTGGATGGTACCAAGATGATGTCAGGAAAATCCTACAGGAACAGCTGTACTTTATTTGGTGGTAATGAGTCACATTAATTGATGGCAGGTGTATTCTGAGCACTGCCACTTTCCCAATTATAAAAGGCTGTGCACACTTATGTAAGCTGGGTATTGTAAGTTATATTTTTTTATATTTTTGTTTTTGTTTTTTTTCCCCCCATAAAAGATTTCTGTTTGTTTTTGTCACTTGATTTAACAATAAAGGTGAAAAGGGTTCTGCTATGATTTAACTTGGTTTAAATATTTTTTAAAAACCTGACATATTTACTAGGGAGGCACCGAATGTTCGGCAACCGAAATTATTCGACCGAAAATAGCAAAAAAAAAGGACTTTCAGTGTTCGGCCGAATAAGTGAAAAGGCCCATTTTGACTATTTAATTTATGCAATGGTGAAAAAAAATGGCAAAATAAATGGAAAAAACATTTTCGGTATTCTGCTTTCGGCCAAGTTTTTCATTATATTCAGTTTCGGCTTTGGCCAAGAATTTTCATTTCGGTGCATCCCTAATTTTTACAGAGGTGTGTAGACTTTTTATATCCATTTTAATCAATGCTAGTCTAACCTGTCATTAGCAATGTAATCACCTACCTTTAGTCAAAATAACATCCAGTTAACATTAGCCAATTGACGAAGCTTCATACGCTCAACATGCTTTTTCAAAACAGGTAGAGCCAAAAGGAACCTCGTTTTATACGAGTCTTTGTGCACTCTGCCACTTTTAAACATTTTACTGACGTAGGACCAGGTGCTCTCATCTTCAAGTTTTGTTTTTTTGGAAATGTAACTGAGAATACAAGTATTGAATTTTAATACTACTCAAGTACACCAAAATAATACTTAAGTCTAGTAATTAAGTATTGTCCACCCCTCACTTTGTTTTCCATGTTTTGTTTTTAACTATTAAAGATAGATTCTAGTTTATGCTCTTGTTGTATTTTTGCATTGTTTTCACAGTTTTTGCTCTTGTTAAGTGCAATAATGTAACCCCAATTCGAAAAAAGTTGGGACAGTATGGAAAATGCAAAAAACCAAACAAACAGAAGAGTCATTTGAAAATTCAATTCACCCTGTACTATATCAAAAAGCCTTGAAAAGGTTTACCAAAGTATTCCCGAGCCCATGTCAGGATATCCATATCAGATTCATGACGGTTTTTAAGACCGTGACGTCAGAGATCACGTGAATTTAGAAGTGGTTTTCGGCCTTGCTCGTTATGCACCGAGATTTGACCGGATTCCTTGAATCTTTTAATTATATTGTATACTGTAGAAGGCAAAATCCTGATTTGTTGTTCTCTGTTGATTATTCGCGGATGCATCTGTTGGCATCCTTGTTCTTGAAGGACTAGGCCTTTTTTCGAGGCTCCTTATATACTATGATTATATAGTATTATATACTATATATATTATATGCCCTGGTCCCAACTTTTTTGGAATGTGTCGCATACATCGATTTCAAAATAATTTTTTTTTTATCTTCAAACAAAACTATGCAGTTGACTAGGTAAAATGTCAAATATCTTGTCTTTAATTTTTTTGTTTGTTTAAATACAAGTCAAAGTACATTTAAAAACAACTCGTCCTTTGTTTTTATTAGCATTTTCCATGCTGTCCCAACTTTTTCAGAATTGGGGTTGTATTAATGTAGGTGTTCTGGATTGTTCACCAAGGCATGTGCTAAATGTGTATCGGCCTGGGAAAACCCTGGGGGTTACACTTGTTGTGTTTTATTGAATATTGTTATTAGACTTGGTAATTATAATGTGGAAGCCTCCGGTGTCTTTTTTTTTTTTTTTTACTAAAACCTTAAAAGCTTTAGTGGAAATTTCAGCAAGTTTGACTTATTTGCCTGCTCAAGACACTGTTTAATTGATGTACTGTTTATAATCCTGTCTGTTTAATTGTTCTTGTCTGTGTATTTTTGCCTAAAGGTTTTGGGGCGTTTGAAAGACGAAGAGGTGCGATGTCGGAAGTACCTGCATCCAAGCTCCTATGCCAAAGTGATCCATGAATGTCAGCAGAGGATGGTGGCTGACCACCTGCAGTTCCTGCATGGAGAGTGCCAGAACATCGTCAGACAAGAAAAGAGAGATGGTCTGTACTGTTTAATTCTCACAGCCACATCCACTAGTATTTAGCTTGTTGTAATGTTTCATTCTAGGTCCAAAAGAATTGCATCAGTAAATACTGATAATGCAGGATGTGAAAGAACCTGTCGATCATGAGACTGTTGGGTTTCAAAAAATATCTTCAAGTATGAGAGACTTATTTATTGAAAGGAAATGCATTCCTTGTGCACAAATCCAGCTCCATGAAGACATGGTTTGTCAAGGTTGGACTGGATGAACTTGAGTAACCTGTGTGGAAAACCTAGTGGAAAGCCTTCCCAGGAGAGTGGAGGTTATTATAACAGCAAAGAGGGGAATAAATCTGGGATGGGATGGGATGTTCACCATGCAGATATGGGCGTGATGGTCAGGTGTCCACAAACTTTTGGCCATGTAGTGTACTGTATTTTCTGCACCATAAGGCGCACCGGATTATAAGGCGCAGTCTCAATTACGGGGTCTATTTCTGTACTTAACCCATACATAAGGCGCACCGTATTATGAGGCGCATGCTAAAACATACGGTCTGCAAAAAAAAAAGGTAACGGAAGCAAAACAGTGAGTTAAGTTGAACTTTATTCTACTATTTAACAATGCACTCACATTATTTTTTTAATCAATCTTCTCCCACAAATCCATCAAAGTCCTCATCTTCTGTGTCTGAATTGAACAGCTGGGCAATTTCGCCATCAAACATGCCGGGTTCCCTCTCATCATTGTCGGAGTCAGTCTCGTTGCCAGGTGGCTGTTCAGCAATAATGCCGGCTTTCGCGAAAGCTTTGTAATCCGCTGGCAGTTGCTGCGCCACGGTAGTCCTTGTGCGGATGGAGAGATGAAGCCTTTTCATAAAATGAAAGCACCAATACGGACCTCCTTGAAAGTGTTCGATCTTCATGTCTTGTGCTATCGTTCTTGCCTTCAGTCGAATGGTGACTGTAGAGACGCTTCTCCCGGCTGTTCTTTGTTCAATAATCCATTGTTCAAGTTGGTCTTCTAACTGTGGCCACCTCGCTTTGTTCCCGCGGAAACTCTGTTTCGTCTTCTTAACTTGGCGCAGTTCATTTTCTTGCTTCCTCCACTTCCAAACAATAGATTCATTGATGTTGAATTCTTTCGCAGCTGCTCTATTCCCATTTACAACCGCGTAACTGATAGCCTGTAGTTTGAATTGTGCCTCGTAAGCATGTCTCTTCACTGGTGCCATTTTCGGGGTCCTTAGACAAACAAATGTTGTTTTGCAGCATACCGGTAGTATACCTACCGGAGGTGTGGCGACGGTAAGCGTACGTACTGTACGTATTCCTGTACGTATTACATAATGTTCTCTGATTGGTTTATCGCTGCCAGCGTACGTAGTGTACGTATTACGTCCCTGTGTCAGCAGGAAATGGTCCGACAGTCAATCAAGCGGAGCGCTTACCAAAGTCGCACAACAACATTTTTACAGATTTTGGAACTCAGTGCACACAAGGCGCACCGGATTATTAGGCGCATGGCCAATTTTTGAGAAACTTTAAAGCTTTTAGGTCTGCCTTATAGTGCGGAAAATACGGTATTTCAAACACAAGCTCCAATATTGAACTGTTTTGTGATTCGTCTACTAACCCTAAATCTTTAGGAGCCACTTTAAGCAATTTTCAGTGTATCCTTTTCTCCTTTCGTCGATGCAGTTTGTCTACTCCAGCGAAGTAAAGCACAAAACAAATCAGGAATCATCTTAAAAAGAAACACTCAGTATTTATTAGCAGTACTTCATGTGAAACTGATGAGTATTCTGGGCACAAGTCATTTTTGGAATGCAGTAATGACATTACAAGATATTCTGAGTCGGGCTAGCCTCTTAAAAATAGATTCTGGCTGTGATATGTTGGTAGCAACAGCTGGTTAGTGTTGCTAACCCAAAATAATTTTATATATATATATATTACACACACACACAGTATCTCACAAAAGTGAGTACACCTCTCACATTTTAATAAATATTTGATTATATCTTTTCATGTGACAACACTGAAGAAATGACACGTTGCTACAGTGTAGTGAGTGTACAGCTTGTGTAAAAGTGTAAATTTGCTGTCCCCTCAAAATAACTCAACACACAGCCATTAATGTCTAAACCGCTTACAACAAAAGAGAGTACACCCCTAAGTGAAAATGTCCAAATTGGGCTCAATTAGCCATTTTCCCTACCTGGGGTCATGTGACCTGTGAGTGTTACAAGTTCTCAGTAGTGAATGGGGAGCAGGTGTGTTAAATTTGAGGTCATCGCTCTCACACTACCTCATACTGGTCACTGGAAGCTCAACATGGCACCTATTAGCAAAAAACACTGAGGATCTGAAATAAAGAATCGTTCCTCTATATAAAGATAACCTAGGCTATAAGAAGATTGCCAAGACCCTGTCATTGAGCTGCAGCACTGTGGCCAAAACCATACAGTGGTTTAACAGGACGGGTTTCATTCAGAACAAGCCTCGCCATGGTCGACCAAAGATGTTGAGTGTTCCGCTTCATATCCAGAGGTTGTCTTTGCGAAATAGATGTACGAGTGCTGCAGAGGGCAGTATTCCAGCATAATAACGTCCCCAAACATAACTCCAAGACGACTACTGCCTTGCTAAAGAAGCTGAGGGTGAAGGTGATGGACTGGCCAAGCATGTCTCCAGACCTAAACCCTATTGAGCATCTGTGGGGCATCCTTAATCGGAAGTTGGAGGAGCACAAGTTTTCTAACATCCACTACCTCCGTGATGTCGTCATGGAGGAGTGGTGAACTCCATGCCCAAAAGGGTTAGGGCAGTGCTGGAAAATAATGGTGGACACACAAAATATTGACACTTTGAGCCCAATTTGGACATTTTCACTTAGGGGTGTACTCTCTTTTGTTGCCAGCGGTTTAGACATTAATGGATGTGTGTTGACTTATTTTGAGGGGACAGCAAATTGACACTGTTATATAAGCTGTACACTCACTACTTTACATTGTAGCAAAGTGTCATTTATTCAGTGTTGTCACATGAAATGATATAATCAAATATTTACAAAAATGTGAGGGGTGTACTCACTTTTGTGAGATACTGTGTGTGTGTGTGTATGTATGTGTGTGTATGTATTATATATATATATATATATTATTTTATATATGAAAATTGAATGATCTATATTGTCATTCAATTTTCATATGTAATTAATATTTTATATAAATTTTCAGTCTGTTTGTACTTATCTCCCTTTTCTGCTAATAATTCTATACTGTACTAATACTGTTGCTCTTCATTCACTATAAGTACTGCCCAAGTCGGAGTTCTGAGTGCAGTGTTGATCGTTATTTTCATTATCTATGTCTCGTCAAACTAGCCAGGTTATGAAACTCTGTCGCCCACCATGTCTGAAGTCAAACCGTAACGATTCAGTGTTTGTGTAAATACCTGTGACATTTATCCTTGATTTGTAACCTGCTGTTACTCTGAGCAGTCTGTTACTCTGAGCAGTCTGACATGCAGGAGCCTAAACCCCTGTCTCACTGACTGATGTGGAGAATTGATGTGGCTTGTGCTGACTCATTTTCAGACATGGCGAATATGTACACACTGTTGCGGGCGGTCGCCAGTGGCTTACCTCACATGATCCAGGAGCTACAGGTGCACATTCGTGATGAGGGGCTCCGAGCCACCAGTAACCTCTCTCAGGAAAACGTGAGTCTGTGTGTGTGTGTGTGTGGTGTGTGTGTGTGTGTGTGTGTGTGTGTGTGTGTGAATGGATGCATGCGAATGTTGTTTTGGGCTGCATATACAAGACCGGTGTATTTGTGCCAATTGAATGACTGAATACAGCTATAAACCCCATGTCTTTGCTTCATTGCTATGATCTGATTCACTGGAAGGAGACAACGGATGTGGTTGAAACCTGCCCTCTCTTCTGCAGCGTTACAATGCCATCACTAATTCCCACAATTATCCCAGTGAATAGACTTGGGATAATCTTTTAATTCTTACGAATGAAGAAAAGAATTATCTGCCTGTTTTTGGTTTTCTGTTACCACATGCTTAAGAAGTTCTCCTGTTCTCGCTGCAGATGCCAACTCAGTTTGTGGAGTCCGTGTTGGAGGTTCATAGTAAATTTGTCCAGTTGATTAACACAGTGCTCAACGGGGATCAGCACTTCATGAGTGCGCTCGACAAGGTACACGTCCTCCTTTCACAAAGATATTTATTAAACATACATGAAGAGAAATCAGAAGAATTTATGAAAGGTTTTATGAAAGATCTTGTACGGGGCCATAGTACAGCCTTAGCTTGTAAACTAGCATGTTCAGGATTGCACGTAATATGAATTAATATCCATGAAATCAAACACGATAAACGTGTGAGGCTGAGTCAAATGAAATACTTATTTACTTATTTATTAATTTTTGCAACGTTTATTGCGAATACATGTCACAACAGTGTATCAATTTTTTTCAACATAACTTCCATTCATTCAGTGGAAATGCTCCAGCGCATAACAAGTGTCCTTAAACTTCTAGACTGCTTTTAAGGATATACTTTGACTCGCTCTTGTGTGTGTGTGTGTGTGTGTGTGTGTATATATAGAATAAAAGAGTATTCTTGGGTATCATTGTTGTGGGGGTTTTTTCCATACAATTTACAGGTCATCATTTTAAACCAGTAGGTGGCATCAGAGTGTCAGGTAAATAGGATTTAGTCAATTGTATGGTTGTCTATAAACTATAATAATAAGTAGCAGACAATCTTATTATTAGAATATTAAATTAATGGACATCAGTAGCATACATGAAGAACATTAACATTAAAGTGTCGGCAGCTCTGTAAAATGTCTTAAATTGTCTGAAATTACATTAAATCAATGTAATAAATTGTCTTTAATTTCCTTTCATTTACATAGTCTTAACGTTTTAGATGGTTAGTTGTTGGTCATTCATGTGTCCAGCAGTGACCTCCCTAAAGAACCTCAAATAACGTTTTAGCCTATTATATAACTGCAAATTTGGTCTTAAATGACATTTGAAGTGGTATTTTGTTTTTGTTTGTTAATAACTTTAATGGTGTCTAGAGATTTCGAGAGTACTAAAGAGTACGCTGCATGACCCTATTTAAATGATAAACTTATTTATTATTTATATCTTTACTTTTTTCAGGCTTTGACATCAGTAGTAAACTACAGAGAGCCCAAATCCATTTGTAAAGCACCTGAACTGGTGAGGTTTTTTTTTTCTTTTCTTTTTTTCTTTTTAATTTATTATCTTCCTTGTATTATCTTTTATAACCTTTCCTCTTAGAATAATGCTGCGTATGATGATCTATTAAAACTGACACTTCCTCTGCACGGTATCACTAATCACAATGTGGATTTCATATGCCTGTTCTCTTGTGCCGTGCATTACAGCTTGCTAAGTACTGTGACAATCTGCTGAAGAAATCAGCAAAGGGGATGACCGAGAACGAAGTGGAGGATAAACTTACCAGCTTCATCACTGTCTTTAAGTACATAGATGACAAAGATGTCTTTCAAAAGGTAATCTCAGCAGGAAAGAGTTAACGTATTTAAGATTTTTTGTGTTTATGATGACATCACATGGCGGTGCTAACATGGCGGTTGTAGTATGTCCGGGATTGTAGTCATAATACACACATGTTAAATAGTACCTACTTTTTGAAAGGCAATTATGTACTGTGGTAGTATGCGATTTCGGACACAGCCGTAATAAGCGAGGAGGCACTATAAACCATAAAAGCGGTCCGTCTGCCGCATGAGGAGAAAGGTTCATCTAAAGGTAGAATGTAGGCTAAATATCGATAATTACTCAAAAACCCATCAGTGATATCCATCCATCCATCTTCTACCGCTTATTCCTTCTTCAGGGTCGCGGTGAACCTGGAGCCTATCCCAGGAATCATCGGGCACTAGGCAGGGTACACCCTGGGCAGGGTGCCAGTCCATCGCAGGGCACAATCACACACACACACCCATTCATACAGTACGTACAATTTAGACACGCCAATCAACCTACCATGCATGTCTTTGGACTGGTGGAGGAAACCGGAGTACCTGGAGGAAACCCCCGCAGCACGGGGAGAACATGCAAACTCATGGCCTCCGCGGGAATCGAACCCCAGACCCTGGAGGTGTGAGGCAAACATGCTAACTATTAAACCACCGTGCGCCCCATCATTGATAACATGGATTTCTTTTTTTTTTCTTCATCGTGATATATATCGAGATCGTTTTATCGCCCATACCTGTTCTTGTGTGTTTGGAAATAACATTGTCTATTGGTGTAAATCAGGGATTCTCTAAACCCTTTAACTCCCCTTTAACTCACTGTTTATAGTGTTAGAATATAAGTTAGAAAGCAGTTTCTTCTCTTTAGCACTGTTTTTGTCTCTCTTCTCTCTTAGTTTTATGCTAGAATGCTTGCCAAGAGGTTAATACATGGCCTTTCATTATCCATGGACTCTGAGGAAGCCATGATTAACAAACTAAAGGTAAGACCAAAGTGCGTCTCTTTTTGACCTTTAATTCTGCACTCAAGTGACTCTAAAATAAAGTCAACACAATAAAGTGACTCAACTGTGATGAACACTTCCCCCTCACCCTCTCTTTACGCAGAAGCTCTGTCATTACGCCCAAGCAGTTTGCAGAAATGCAGGGCTTTATCAGATGAACGTGTGCAAACTATGCTCTTGTTTGTTTCCTTTTTTTTTGTCTCCTCTGTTCTGTGGTTTGCAGCAAGCATGTGGCTATGAGTTTACGAGCAAACTGCACAGAATGTACACCGACATGAGCGTCAGTGCTGACCTCAACAACAAGTTCAACAACTTCATTAAAACCCAGGAGACCGTAGTGGATCTGGGCATCAGCTTTCAGATCTACGTGTTACAGGTGAGACAGTGAGAGACCAACCACACACACATATGTAGAGCTGGAGGAACGTAAACGCCGGGCCTGATACGTTAGCACTTTAAATCTGTTCATGAAGCGTAAAGAACCAGTGATTTCACATTCAATTTCCCCGAACATGTCTTAACCAGCAAATTGCACTCAAGTGTCACTGTTATGGGAAACATGAGAGGATTGTGTGAAGTAAGATGTGTGTGTGCGTGTGTATTGCAGGCGGGTGCATGGCCTCTCACCCAGGTTCCTTCATCTACGTTTGCCATCCCTCAGGAACTCGAGAAGAGTGTACAAATGGTGAGTTACCATGTCCCAGAGACCTAGTCGTCTTGACATCAGAAGGAAGGCAATGTAAATCACGTTGTAGATATAAATGCTGCAAAACAAATGTTCTCGTGCACCAGGTGTCGTCATAAAAGACGTTGCTGTTGGTTGGGAAGATTTCAAGCAATAAGTAAAATCAGGATGAAGCTGAAAAAGTTCTTGGGGACAATGATTAAACAACACTTGATAGGAAAAACCTACAGAGCCTTAAACATCCTTAAAGACCTTAAGCATCCCTGTCGGTACAATTAATATGCAGGTGTAAAGTTCCTGGAACCACAACTAATTGTCCCCAGACATGATTTCACAATAGGCTCTCAGACTGATAAGGAAGGTATGAGATCAGAGAGAAGCCAGCAGTCACTCAAAAAGAGTCACAGGACAACCAGACGGCAGCAGGAACAATAGTTACACAGAGAATAGAGCTCAACCGCTGAGTGGATCAGTACCTGTCGATAACCGATTAATCAACCGATAGTTTTTAAAATTGATACTGAATGCAACAATAACATTCAGAGTAAAATACAGCTGAAACTTATTATAAAAATAAACAGTATTTACTGTACCATGAAAATGTACTGTTCTTTTTTATTAAATAAATCTATAAATATTAATATATATTTATTAACTAGTAATAAATATCAATGTAAACAAAGGATGTACATCCAAACTCCAAACAGAGACAGCCAAAGTGAACTTTATAAAAAAAATTTTTTTTAAAAACACTTCAAATAACACAACCAAATTAGTGATCGTTTTTGTTTGGCCTCTAGAGGCTGCTCTCGTACTGTATAATGACAATGGACCCTTCTAAACCGATCCCACAGTGGACGCAACAGGGAAAAGCTATCAGTACTGATTATTCGAAACCCAATCAATTGATTGACCTCAAACAGAGAGCAGTAAGCTACGAACTGCATAGCAGTCATCTCAACTCCAGTGTTTCTGTTCACATTTAAAAGTACAAAGTCAAAAGACATTGTGTGTAAATTTGAAGTGCATATACATTTATCTACTGGAAGTATATTAAATAACAAAAGCAAGTGCCAGAATATTTATTTCCCCTCACTTCATGGGTTCACGAAGTGTCGGACTCGGGGCTTATTTGAAAATGATTCAACAATAGATTACAATTTGAACAGTACTAAAGCTAAAGCTTTTATTCAGATGGTTAAGGGAGAGATATCTCACAAGTGCATGTTAATGCTTTATGCACCAGAGCACATTTTATATATTTGAAATAAAGGTTTTCTCATTTCTGTCACTTCCCGAGTTTATATTCCATTAAATTTTATTCATTATTTTGAGTTTGTGAGAATGAAGAAGACTCCTGGTGAAATGCAGTGACATCATACTGTAGACAAATCACCTGAGGCCTTATACTTGATTTGCAATTTACTAACAACTGAAGGTATGAATGTGAAAATGTGCTCCGCGAGTCTAAAACTGGAGCAAATCTACTGAATGCACGAGTTGTATTTGGGTTAATCAGTCACGTTTTCAAGCCAGTTGTAGGTCATTAATATTAGTGAAGACTGGCCTGGTTTATAAGCACAGGAAATGAAAACTGTTCTTTTTATTGGAATTAATTAAGACAAACCAAATTTGATGAACAACCATATTTTCTATGACTGAAATGGAGTGATTAATAAATAATTCACCCTTATCAAAATACACCACCGGTCAAAAGTTTGTGGACATTCGACTGAAATGTTTCACATGATGTTAAAAACCTTTTGATCTGAAGGTGTATAATTAAATGTTTGGAATCGGTGTTGTAGACAAAAATATAATTGTGCCGATTTTGATTTATTTAGGATTTTTGGCCGGTAGTGTACATCACCAAATGTAATGACGAGATATAAAACTAGCCGAGTAGATGTTACGTATACAACCCCACGTATGCTGCTTTTTTTAACCCGTTTCTTACCGTGAAAATTGGCATGGTGTTAAATTATAAACAAACAAACAAAAAAAAACAATATACAAGAGAATTAAGATCCGTTGTGCACTTCTGTGTGTGTCTATATGTATGTAATGAAACTGTGCACTTGTGTGGCATTTCACTTACGAGGGAATGAATGATTTAGGAATTAGTGCGTGTGGTTTTAACATTACTGAAGTTTAACTAACAATAACCAAATGACTAAAACTTTCCATTCAATTGTTCCTATATGACGCACTATTCAGAGCGTATATGTTATTGCTGATGTCTCTCTTCGTCTAGTTTGAGCTGTTTTATAACCAGAATTTCAGCGGGAGGAAACTCACCTGGCTACACTATCTCTGCACAGGTACGGTGCGCGCACACACACACACACACTCACATACACAGAGGACATAGTTCTCATTAGAGCTTTGCATTAGGATCCTGATTTCATTGTCTCATGTTGCTGTGTGTCTCACTGATAGGGTGTCTCACATGACACCTTCAAATTAAGGCTTGAAGTCATTCAGAGCTTTAAGTTCAGCCATTTCTTTCTTGCTCTTCTGAGGCTCCGAGTGCCATGTAGGCAGTGTTTTGAGCTGGGTTTAATTAACACATTGTTGTAGTTGTGGAATAGCAGGAAACAGGTCAAATGAGCCAATTAGCTTCTCCGGCTTCATTCACTGTGTTCAGATAGTCAGTCACCCACCCTGCAATCGTCCTATTACTACTCCGAACGTTCTCTCTCTCTCTCTCTCTCTCACACACACACACACACACCTGTACCAACTTGTTTATAGCTACACAATTGTACAAATGAAGCTCTTAAACACTGTTTATTATTCTCTTATTCATTGTGAAGCTTATTTAGTCACTACCATCAGTTATTCTGTAAGTGCATAGTGCAGTTACAAGAGTGGGAAAAGCAAATCCTCAACCACGGTGAGTTTCCATCATGTAGAAATCGCGTTTGCAAGTATCCTTAACTTAAACGTAATACTTTTCTTTTAAGATGCCGCTACAAATGCACTTTTACTTCAATTATAAGGTGTGTACTGTATATATAAAGTTATGACAATTTATATTACTCGAAACGGAATGTATTTATGAAACAGTCAGAAAAGCATGCGTATATACTCACACACAAGGAACAAAATTAACTAACGTGTTCGTTAATCCTTCAATGCTCTCACAGATATTATGTGGGAGTTTTGTTGTCGTTTTAGCATGATTGGCCATGCAAGGCAAGATTGTCATCTCTGTGGCACGTCATTTCTCTGGAACCGTGTATATTTATTATGGTTTTTTTTGTGTTTTTTTTTTTGCTTGACGCATTGTCTAAGAATTGAAACAGAAACTTAGCAGCAGTAGATAAATAAAGCGATAGCATCGTACAGAATTGCTCAAGGCGATGTCACCGCTCTTTTATAATGCCGGCTGTGCTTATTTTGGAAAAGCCATCACTGACCTGTCAGATAAGTAAGCAGGATTATCATTCTGATAATCCTGCCATCATTTCATACTCTCTCTCTCCATCTACCTATCTTTCAGGTGAGGTGAAGATGAACTACCTGTCCAAGCCCTACGTCGCCATGGTTACCACCTACCAGATGGCGGTGCTGCTGGCCTTCAACAACAGCGAGATGGTGAGCTATAAAGAGCTGCAGGAGAGCACGCAGATGAACGAGAAGGAGCTTCAGAAAACCATCAAGTCCCTGCTGGACGTCAAGATGATCAACCATGACTCGCAGAAAGTAAGACCGCAGCGAGGCGTCTTAAACTCCTGTTCCAGATGCAGCATAGACACTCTTCTAGCCTCGTAGGTTGTGGTGACCGTGTAAACAAGACACCAGGGAACTTTTTCAGCTGGTAGAGATGTTCAGACGTAGTCCATATTGAGCAAAGTTACAAAGACAAACAATTACTTTCACTTTAGTGGTTAACTGTCGCTGTAGGATTGTGGCGCATAAGTTCACCTCATGCATACGTATACAAGCCTGCTTTATGCATTGAGAAGCGAGTCACGTTAAACAGCAGCGATCAGAGTTTATTTGCAGAGATTTCTACCTAGCCCCAACATCTGTCATTAAGTATGGATCTGTCAAACATACAATAGGGCAACACATTCAGCTTCCACATAGTAAAACAGAGCTGCTCTCAAATCCACATGACAAACCAGATAAAGACATATGGCTGTTTTTATAGTCATTTTATGTATGGACCTTTTAAAATGGTGTTAAGAACATTTGGTACTGCCACTTAACTTCTTAGTTGCTTACTATTTATTTATTTATTTTAAACATTTTGTGTTTCATTGCAGTTTTTCCAATAGTTATTTTTAGATCATATAATATATGGCTAGAAGTACTGTATGTGGACACCTGAAAATCACAGCCTTGATGAACATCACATTCCACAACCATGGGCATTAAAATGGATTTGTTCCCACTTTGCTCCTAGAACAGCCTCTACTCTGCTAGGAAGGCTTTGCACTAGATTTCCACCTGACCTGGGTTGAGGTCAGGACTCTACGCAGGACACACGAGTTCTTCTACAACCCCAATTCGGAAAAAGTTGGGACTGTTTGGAAAGTGCTAATAAAAACAAAGGGGTAAAAGTACTTTGACTTGTATTTAAACAACAACAAAAAAACAACAATTATAAAGACAAGGTATTTGGTGTTGTACCTAATCAACTACATATGTTTTTTTTAAAGTAAACATTTATTTTGAAATTGATGCATGCAATATGTTCCAAAAATGTTGGGACTGGGGCAATTTAGGACCAATAGTGATGACAGGTTGAAATAAGAAGGTGATGTGAAACAGGTGAGGCAATCGTCTAATCATAGTATATAAGGAGCCTCCAAAAAAAGGCCTAGTCCTTCAAGAGCAAGGATGGGTCGAGGCTCGCCAATCTGCCAACAGATGCATCAACGATTAATCCCAACACTTTGAGAACAACATTCCCCAAAGACAAATTCGGTAGGGTTTTAGTCATTTCACTTTCTACAGTGCACAATATAATTAAAATATTCAGCGTACCCGGTCAAATCTCGGTACATAAAGGGCAAGGCCGAAAACCAGTTCTGAATGCACGTGATGTCCAATCCCTCAAATGTCAGTCTTAAAAACTGTCACGAGTCTGTAATGAATATCCGGACATGGGCTTGGGAATACTTTTGGTAAACCTTTCAGTCAACACCATTCACCGCTGCATTCACAGATGTAAGTTAAGGCTTCACTATGCAAAGCAGAAGCCATACATCAACACTGTCCAGAAGCGCTGCTGACTTCTCTGGGCTCGGTCTCATCTGAAATGTACAGGAGTACAGTGGAATCGTGTTTTGTGGCCCGACGAGTCGGCATTTCAAATAGTTTTTGGAGAAAACAGCCCTGTTCTCTGTGCCAAAAAGGAGAAGGACCATCTAAGCTGTTATCGGCGTCAGGTCCAAAAGCCAGCGTCTGTCATGGTATGGGGTGTGTCCGTGCCCATGGCATGGGTAACTTGCACATCTGTTAATGCCAAACCACATTCTGCCCGGATTACAGCATGCGAGCATGGCCTGCCTGCAGTCCTGACCTGTCTCTGATTGAGAATGTGTGGCGCATTATGAAGCGCAAAATAAAGCAACGAAGCACAGTTGAAGAAATTAATAATGGATGAATGGGGGAAAATTCCACTTGCTAAACTTAACCAACTGGTGCCTTCAACGTCCAAACGCTTAAGTGTTATTAAAAGAAAAGGTGATGTTACACAGTCATAAACAGTCAACTGATGTGTTGCAGTAATCAGATTTGAAATGAGTGTGAATTTAATTTACTGTTGAAAATATACAAAGTCAAACATCAAATTATGTGTTTTCAATATAGTACAGGGTGAACTGAATGTTCAAATGACTTTTTGTTGTTTTTTTGCATTTTCCATACTGTCCCAACTTTTTCGGAATCGGGGTTGTACACCAACCTTGGCAAGCCATGTCTTCATGGAGCTCGCTTTGTTCACAGGGGCACTGTCAAGCTGAAACCATCACACACGCGTGTTTTCTGAATATCTCATTCCAGATTTATTCCGTCTTTGCTGATATATCATCATCCACTCTCCTGTGAAGGTTTTCCACTAGATTTTGGAGCGTGGCTGTGGGGATTTGTGTTCATTCAGCTATGAGAGCATTAGTGAGATCATGTGGGTGTAATGTTCAGGTGTCCACAAACCTTTGGCAAACCTCTCACAATCTGCGATCAATTAGAGACCGATGTTTAGTAGTTCCCACTTAGCGTGGCGTAAGGTCCCTTTCCAGAACCTTCACGCTTACCGTTCCCCAGTGGTGGAAAAAACCGCTAAAGACCCACCTCTTCCGTGCACTTACACCTCTACTCTGTGCACTTTGCTTCCTCTGGTATTCAATTAATGGATCTTTTGTAGTAGCACTACTTGTATTGTTCTCTGCTTGATACATCGCTTTGCTTACTTGTAAGTTGCTTTGGATAAAAGCGTCTGCCAAGTGAATAAATATAAATATATAATAGTGTATTTTTATATAAATGTGTGTAGTACTGAAATGGTTTCTCTTCAAGTTTTTGTTGAAGACTTTAAATGTTGCATGTTTGCATCGAATGAGATGGAGATTATGTCCAGCACTGATATAGATCTGTGACACCTGTTTGCTATAAATAAATTAAAATGTCAAAAATTAAGCATTTCTTTTGACTCTCGGTGGTGAGAGTAAACCTGTAAAATGGCCATGAATATCTTTATTTTTGTTTTGTACTTAAATCATCGGTCATGTTGTCCTTTAGTGCTTGTATGATTTCTTACAAAAAAACAACCAATTACATTTGTTGATAATCAGGCACAAAAGTGCTTCCTAACACTACATTCTTTCTCATGCTTCCAGGAGGAAATTGAGGCTGAATCCACTTTTTCGTTAAATATGAGTTTCACTAGTAAAAGAACCAAGTTTAAGATCACGACCTCGATGCAGCGGGACACACCACAGGTACAGCATTGTGTTTACAACACTGAAAGATCCATCGAGTACATGCTGTCTGTCATATTGAACCTGTGTGACTGGATGTGTGTGTGTGTGTGTGTGTGTGTGTGTGTGTGTGTGAGTGTAGGAGGTGGAACAGACGAGGAGTGCCGTGGATGAAGACAGGAAAATGTATTTACAGGCTGCTATAGTGAGGATCATGAAAGCCAGGAAAATTCTGAGACACAACGCACTTATACAAGAAGTGAGTCAGTTAAATTGACTCTGGGTGGGTGCTTGTTTATTTGTTTGTTTGTGTGTGTATAAGATGTATAACGATACATCTTGTTGAACGTGTTTATTATTAGACTTGGTTTATGTGGAGCATCTGCCATACGAGTCCCTGTGCACGAACTGTTGCTATAGAAACATTAGGAATTAAAGCCAGCACTTCTGTCAGAGCTGCTCTTACAGAAAATTAAGCAACACATTCTGGCCAATCAGAATCAAGAATTCGACAGGACTGTGGTAAACACCGATCAGCCATAACGTTAAATTCACCTGCATAACATTGGGTAGGTCCCCCAGATCCATCAAGGCAGGGACTCCACAGGACCTCTGAAGATGTGCTGTGGTATCTGGCACCGGTCAGTCCTGTAAATTGCGAAATTGGGCCGCTGTGGATCGGATTTGTTTGTTCAGTACATCCCACAGCTGCTCGATCGGATTGAGATCTGGGGAATTTGGAGGCCCAGTCAACACCTTGAACTCTTTGTCATGTTCCTCATACCATTCCTGAACAATTTTTGCAGTGTGACAGGGCATACTACCCTGCTGAAAGAGGTCACGGCCTTTAAGGAATAGCGTTACCATGAAGGGGTGTACTTGGTCTGCAGCAATGTTTAGGTAGGTGGTACATGTCAAAGTAACATTCACATGAATGCCAGGACCCAAGGTTTCCCAGCAGAACATTGCCCAGAGCATCAAACTGCACACCAGGAACACCCCACAAGACTTACCGTTTTGGAGCTGCTCTTATCCAGTCGTCTAGCCATCACAATTTGGCCCTTGTCAAAGTCACTTGGATCTTTACGCTTGCCCGTTTGTTGTAAGATTCATGTGACTGGTGAATTCTGTAACCTCATAAAGTATAATAGCCCATCATGTTCCAGTATGCAAATCTTTATTTGCATATTCCTAGAATCTTGATTAGTTGATGGAGTTAAACAAATATTTCTCTACCTTTTCTCTGTTGTTTGATGATGATCACGGTCATGTTTATTTATAAACCCTCAACATTTCTTTTATTTTCTTCCTTCAAGGTGATCAACCAGTCCAAAGCTCGGTTCAACCCCAGTATCAGCATGATAAAGAAGTGCATCGAAGTGCTTATCGACAAGCAGTACATAGAGCGAAGCCAGACCTCTGCAGACGAGTACAGCTATGTGGCATAAAAGAAAGAAAAAAAACTTGGCGGTCAAAACGTAAACCATGTCTTTATTTTTGGCTGCAGCTGGCTCAGGCTGTCTCCCTGCGGGATGAAGTGGGACTGTGCCTCCCATCGGAGGAGGAGGGAGAAGGGCCTCCACGTACCCAGGCAGTCATAAACATCCCCCAACTCCCTCCAGCCCAAAACCTTTTCTGATTTTACGCTGTTTACAACATCACCAGTGCCACGCCCCCGTGCGTCAACGAGAAAAAACGAAAATAATGCTTATAGCCATTCAAGCGCAAACTGATTAAAACATAAATTTTTAAACAATATAACCATAACCAAGAGAGCAAACGGACGTGTCAGAGTTTTTAAAAAAGTGTCTAAGGAAAAACAAACATGCTTTCTTTTCTCACGTTTGCAGTTGTAGTGTGTTTCTTCTTTTTTAAAATGTATCAAAGTGAGAGGGGGGAAAAAAGACTATTGTAATAAAACCATTATACTGATAATTGTATTTACCTTCAATATGTAAAAAAAAAAAAAAAAAAAATATGAGGTGACAAAATACTGCTGCTTGTCAAATAAACAAATGAAAAACTCTGATCGTTTGAATTTCTAGACAGTAATGGATTGGGTGTGATTACTATGAGGAAGTAGTCTTGGTTAAGTGCTGTAATGGTGACACTGTTCTCTACGGAAAGGAAATGCTCGAGGAGGACCTGCCTTTCATCAGTCTGGAGGTAGTTTTCTGTTAAAATGTCTCACTTCAGGTCCAAGCCCTGTTCCACAGCCTGGCGTGTGCTACTTCTTGGCATGAAGATCCTCTTCAAATAGGATCCATATGAGCATTTCTGATTAAGCACACATTTCCACAGTGTGCGTCATCAGCAAAGCACGTTTGGTGCACTCTGGGGCATTGTGTTGTCATCTTATTGAAGGGTAGAAGTTTTGTGGTTTCACTTGATGTCACATGAGTTTACCCAGAAAAGCTTATTTTAAATCTGTCCAGGGTGTGTGTGTAATTTTAGTTGTTGCCAGAAGGGGTCAGAGTAGAGTGACGACCATTTGTTGCATTAACAGGAATGAAGACGTGTAGCAGCTGTTTCATGAGATACAGGTGCATCATGAAAAAGTTTGAATATCGTGGAAAAGTTTGTTTTTGTCCGTAATTTAATTATCTATTCTAGATTCATTGCACACAAAGTGTATTTCAAGCCTTTTTTTGTTTTAATTTTGATTATGGCTGATATCTCAAAATATTAGACTAAAGAATTTCTAATGCAGAAATCTAATCAGCTAATTAACTCCAAACACCTTTTTAGTAAAGACACTGTTGCTCAGTGGTCCAAAGTCCTCTTTTCAGATGGATGTAAATTTTGCATTTCATTTGGAAATCAAGGTCCCAGAGTCTGGAGCAAGAGTGGAGAGGAACAGAAGTTGCTTTAAGTCCAGTGTGAAGTTTCCACAGTCAGTGATGATTTGGGTTGCCATGTCATCTGCTGCTGTTGGTCCACTGTGTGTTCTCAAGTCGAGAGTCGATGCAGCGTCTACCAGGAGATTTTAGAGAAATTCATGCTTCCATCTGCTGACGAGCTTTATGGAGATGCTTATTTCCTTTTCCAGCAGGACTTGGCACCTGCCCACAGTGTCAAAAGTATTAGTAACTGGTTTGCTGCCCATTTTATTACGGTGCTTGATTGACCAGCCGACTCGCCTGACCTGAACCCCATAGAGAATCTATGAGAGACACCAGACCCAACAATACAGATGAACTGAAGGCCGCTATCAAAGCAACCTGGGCTTCTAGAACACCTCAGCAGTGCCACAGGCTGATCGCCTCCATGCCACGCCGCATTGATGCAGTAATTCATGCAAAAGGATTAAAGCCCTGACTGAGTATTGTGTTCATAAATGAACATACTTTTCAGAAGGTCAACATTTCTGTATTATAAATTCATTCTAATATTTTGAGATACTGGATTCTTGAGTTCCTTGAGCTGTAAGCTGTAATCGATATTAAAACAAAAAAAGGCTTGAGATATTTCTCTTTATGCATAATGAATCTAGGATATATGAAAGTTCTACTTTTTTAATTAAATTACTGGAAAAAATGCACTTTTCCATGATATTCTATTGAAAATATTTGTAATAAATTAGTCCTGGTATAGAAGTTAACCTCTTTCATTAGTAAGTGTTCAAAGCAGTGTGGAGTATAATTAACAGCTGGATCGCAGATGTGTCTATCCCAGACCTGGCACCTTTTTTTCTTTTCTGTTTTAGGCCATGCCAAAAATCCTGGTTATTGTAAATTAAGCAGTATAGTAAAACGTGAATAAGGGTCTCACAAATGACTCCAATTAACACACCATTGACCTTGACTCAACCTGAACTCCACAGGTTTACTGAGAAGATGTTAATGATATTTTAGGGATTTGGGACTGACCTGTACCCAGATCTTGCAGACAACAGCAGTCTGCTAATGAGCCTGGAATCTCAAATTCTCAGCTGCAGGAGAAACTTTCTGGTATGTCATGATTTACTTGATATATATATATATATCCCCTTGCATTCAACCCCTTGACACAAATTATCAGTAAAAGAAGGAATTTTCAATACAGTGTTACATATGTAACAAAGGCAGAATACACTACATGGCCAAAAGTAGGTGGACACCTGACCATCACACCCATATGTGCTTGTTGAACATCCCATCCCGGATTTATTCCCCCTTTGCTGTTATCATAACCTTCACTCTTCTGGGAAGACTTTCCACTATATTTTCGGGTTCATTGTGAGATCATTCAGTAACAAGAGCGTTAGTGTGATCAGGTACTGATGTGTGAGGAGGTCTGGGGTGCAGTCGGTGTTCCAGTTCATCTCAAAGGTGCTCAGTGGGGATGAGGTCAAATCATACAGGACAAATCATGTCTTTATAGAGCTTGCTTTGTGCACAGGGATACTGTCATGCTGGAACTAGTTTGGGCCTCTTAGCTTCAGTGAAGGAAAATTGTATCACTACAGCATACAAAGACATACTACAGTGGCAAGAAAAAGTATACAAACCTTTTGGAATTTCATGGTTTTCTGAATAAATTTGTCATAAAATGTGATCTGATCTTCATCTAAGTCAGGGGTATTGACAAATATAATGTGCCTAAAAGAATAACACAAAAAAAATTCTGATCTTTCATGTCTTTATTGAACACACTCATTCAACATTCAAAATGGCAGTGGAAAAAGAAAATGAACCTAGCAATAACCTCAACCAGGCACTTCCTGTAGCTGTGGATCAGACCTGCACATGGTTCAGGAGGAATTTTAGCCCATTCTTCCTGGCAGAAGTGCTTTAGCTTTCTTCAAGTCATTCCATAGCACCTCTATTGGGTTGAGGTCTGGGCTCTGACTCGGCCACTCCAAAAGGTGGATTTTGTTTTTCTGAAGCCATTCTGTTCTGGATTTGTTCCGGTGTTTTGGGCTGTTGTCTTGTTACATCACCCAACTTCTACACAGTTTCAGCAGACGTACAGACATTCTCACATTATCCTGAAGAATTGTCTGATAAACTTGGGAATTCATCTTCCCCTCAGTGATTGCAAGCAGGCCAAGCCATGATGCAGCAAAGCAGGCCCAAATCATGAAGTTTTCTTCACCATACTTTACGGTTGGGATGATGTTTTCATGATGATATGCCGTGCCCTTTCTATGCCAGATGTAGTGCTGTGTGGTTTTTCCAAATAGTTCAATCTTAGTTTCATCAGTCCACAAAATGTTTTGCCAATACCGCTGTGGAGTGTCAATGTGCTCTTTTGTAAACTTCAGGCATGCAGCAATGTTCTTTTTAGTAAGAATTGGCTTCCTTCGTGGTGTCCTGCCGTAGATACCCCGCTTGTTCAATGTTTTGCGTATTGTAGACTCATGAACAGAGATGTTAGTCAGTTCCAATGATGCCTTCAAATCTTTGGCTGTCATTCTGGGTTGTTTCTTTACCTCACTGATGAGACTTCCATGTGCTCTTGGTGTCATTTTGGCTAGGCGCCCACTTCTTGGTAGAGTAGCAACAGTCCTAAAGTGTCTCCATTTGTAGGATGTTTGCCTAACTGTAGACTGGTGAATTTCTAAAGTCTTTGAAATCACTTTGTGACCCCTGCCAGCTTTATGTAAATTAATTATTCTTGATCGTAGATCCTCTGAAAGCTCTTTTTGGCGAGGCATGGCTCACATAAGCATGTGCTTCTTGTGCAGAGCAAACTTCAAAAGTTTGAGGGGTTTTTATCAGTCAAAGTAGCTGTAGTCCACACCTCCAAACTCATTTTCTTAACGAGCCTCCAGGTGTGCTAAAACCTGACTCCAATAAGCTTTTTTGAGGTCATTAACTCAAGGGTTCATATACTTTTCCCACAAGCACTATCAGGTTTTTTTGGTTGTTCTCAATAAACACATGAAAGATAAAAAAAAAAAAAAATGTGTTATTCTTTAGGCACATTATATTTGTCAATACCCCTGACTTAGATGAACATCAGATCACATGTTATGACAAATTTATTCAGAAAACCATGAAATTCCAAAAGGTTCACCTACTTTTTCTTGCCACTGTATATAATTGTGTGCAACAGTTTGGGGACGAACCACGAGTGTGATGTTCAGGTGTCCGCAAACCTTTGGCCATATCATGTATGTGATTCTGTATTTTTCTACAACTTGGCTACATTCTTGAAGTATAGTAGTGATTTAGTGGTGTGTATAGGTATGTCAGGGCTATAAATGTCGAGTTATTTCATCTCCAGGTTTTGTAGCATGTTCATAACATGTTGACAAAACATTATATTGGTTTGCACTTAAGATTGGTTCAGTGACGTGTTTCAAAAGGTTTTCGAGGAGGGTGTATACATATTTTAAGAACATTTATAATGTTTATAAAATAGATAACTGGAGATGTCCTTATATAACAGCAATGCCAGACAAATGTGTTGGACTGAAACCAAACCATTTCTGGGTTACTGGCAACAGTTGTGGCACAGTCTTTGTTAAATATTTTAAGGTTCTAGGTATCCTGCTGTGGAACCCTGAATTATTCTATCATGAACCCTATCAGAGAAGATTCCCATTAGAAGTCCTGTAGAACCTTTACTTACCAAACAAACCTTTGAGAAGCTGTTTTATTTCCCTGAATAGTGCCTGTAACTTGCTCGTAATTTCATATTTTAGCATACAAATAGACCAAAGTGACTTGAACACTCTATATATATATATATATATTAAAAAAAAGAAGAATCACTATGTGTCTAGATACAAATCTAGATCTCACACGCCTCATAGGAGTGGTGATGATGCAACTTGTCTAGTCTTATGGTAAAAGAATGCACAGAGGTCACCAACTCCATCTTTCCGGTCATGGCTCACACAACTGGTATGAGCCGTTCATTGCTACAGCTACAGGAAAAATAAACACACATCACTCCTTTAGCCCAAGCGTACCAAATCTAATTCATCACAGCCATGACAAAAAGGCACTCGAGACGTCTCGCATATCAATAGAACATAACAGGTTCATAGCTTACAGTCTTGAGTAATATTCTCAATGGGAAACTGTGGGCTGTCAGTCTTCTCTGTCTGTTTGAAGTTTCTGTGCATGTTCTCTTTGCATCCACACGTATTTCCTCTGGGTTTTCCGGTTTCCTCCTTCCTCAAGCCATAAGGTGAACTGCCTACACTAAATGGACCTTAGGTGTGAATGAGTGTGTGAATGTGTGTGCCCATGATGCCCTGTGATGGATTTGAGTCCCAACCAGGGTGTATTCCTGCCTCATGCCAAGTGTTGCTGGGATAGGCTCTGAATCCAGCATGATCCTGAGCAGTATAAGTGGTTACTGAAAGTAAGTTTGAGAATTTAGGAAAGCACCTTAGAACCTACAGTTGCTATCAAAATTATTCAACCCCCATTGCAAATCAGATTTATTGTCAAAATTTACAGAGGTTCAGCTGGTTGCAATGAACAAATCAAACAAAAGCAATTGAAATAGTTCAACACAATGAACGCTGCAAGTGGTTTCCCCAAATTCAACTGAAAATGCAACTTATAATGACTTCTCCAGTCTCAAAATGATTCAACCCCTTCATGGCAAGAATCTTTAGCACTTAGTAGAGCACCCTTCTGCTGTTATGACCTGCTGTAAACGAGATGCAGAGCTTCTGGCAGTGTTCCTGAGGAATCTTACCCATTCCTCATGAGCTTGCAAACAGCTGAAAGTCTGAATTTTTTTACAATAATCCTGATATACAATGGGGGTTTAATAATTTTGATTGCAACTGTAGATGATACACACTTAAAACATTGGGTTAAAAACAACTCAGATTAGGTTATTTTTAGCCCAATGGCTGGGTAATATTGGACAGAACACAAAGATGTGTTAAAAATAACACAGAGATGTGTTGTTTATACTTTTCCCCGTACAATTATCCTAAAATGCCATTTGTTTGTATGCTAAAATTCTTCTAAAACGCTCACAAAATAATCAACAATCGCATGAAATTCAGGTGACATTCATTAAAATCATTAAAACATTTGACAGATGTAAGAATTGGAGTTGATGCACCTTCTTACTAATCTCCCTGCCATCTGGGATGACACGAGTCCCACTGCCTTCCATTTGAAAAGCTGTAAAAGAGAAAAAAATAATAAAGTGTGTTGGTTAGCTGTTAGCTACAAAATATGGACAAATGCCATTGGGCTTTAACTGAGAAATCCAGAAACAGAATCCCAAATGGTGTCATTTTGGAAATATGACCTCCAGTCTCCTAATGAACAAAATGACGCTGTAGATTTATCAGGAAAATCTAGATAACTTGCAAATATTTTCCAGCCTTTAGCACCTCACCTACAATTTTTTTTGCACAACCTAGTTTAATTAAGTCAACCAACATTACAGAGATAGTGGAAAGCATTACAACCTACTGTAACCCCCATCCTCAGTGAAGAACTTTTGGCCTCGACATTACTGAGCTAGCTAAGTTCCATTAGCCACTGACTGTCTGCACCTGTTAACCAGCATTAACATTCACCGAATACATGAAGAAACACGGCTCTAACCCATCCTCATAATACTAATTACTACAGCTTGCCTTGTCCTAAACAGCTGCTAAATGTAGTTAACATGAACCCACTGTCTGTATTAGATCATGGTGAACAGCTGTAATGTTACGTTATCATTAACTTTCAAAAAGGTAATGGGAATGTCTAACATTACAGCAAGCTGTATGCTAAAGTAAAGTTATTAACTCAGGTGAGCATCTAGGTGAGCATCTAGGTTAGCATCACTCATCCCTACTGTGATTGTTGACAGCATCCAGTAAGCTAACCCTAGCTCAGAGCCTCAGATAAGATACAGACCCTGAGAATTATAGAATAACCTCAGTCCATATTTCACAGCCAACATAAACACATGACACTATAGTCTAGCACCAATACTGAGGAAGCAGTACATGATATTAAAGTTAATTATCACTTGCTGAGTCACTGTTTTCCAATGAATACATTTTCAAGAACTCCCTGCCTAAATACCTCAAACTCGGCCAGGCATTTTCAGCAGCGTTAATGCAAAATAGTGATGAATGCTAACTTAAATATGTTAATATGTTAATATGTTAAAACAGTCTGCACTGAGTTTATCTGACCCGAGGAGCTGGGCTGAGGTGTCTGTGTGATGGAGGGGTGCATTTATTCAACTGTCTGTGAAAATGACCCACCCAGTAACCCAACGGTTCAGTTACACAAAACTACCCCAAAACTGGGTAGAGACTGAGAAAATAACCCAATTATTTGACTGGTTTAACCTAATGTTTGGTTAGAAAAAATAAAAATTTTTTTTAAAGTAGATTTAGAATTCATTTCAGTAATGTCAATATTAAAACTATACAGAGTTAGAATGTACAGTATTTTGAGAATTAATATTTTAGGACTTAGGCTAATGCTTTAGAATTAATTTTATTTCTAAAACTAAGTATGAAATAAGTATGTTTTTTAAAATTATTTACAATAATGCTTTACAATTATTAAACAATGCTTTATATAATAGTGTAGAACTGATTATACAGAAGTGCAATTTAGAATATAGTTTTAGATATATGATGTTTTAGTATTTAGAACAATGCCTTCAAATTTAAAGATCATAGTTTTAGGATGAATGTTCATTCTAAACTACATTGAACTACAATTTAGAAAATAGTTTTAGTTTTAGAATAACGCCCTTGACTTTTAGAATGACTATATATTTGTTCTATAGTTTTCAGAATGAATCTGTTTCATGATTTTAGTATGTCTCCTTAGAATTTAGATAACAGGTTTAGAATTAAAAAATGTTCATGATAAAACTACATAGAACTAGGATTTGCAATATAGTTTTAGAACTATGTTTTAGATTTAAGATGACAGTTTTAGAATAAAAAAAAAGAATTTAGAAAAGCACCTTAGAGTTTTAGAATATTTTTGTTAATTATTTAGAAAAGCACATGAGAAGTTAGATTACAGTTTAAGAATATATTTTTTTATATTATTTAGGAAAAGCACCTGAGAAGTTAGATTACAGTTTTAGAATATTTTTTTTAAATTATTATTTAGAAAAGCACCTGAGAAGTTAGATTACAGTTTTAGAATATTGTTTAAAAAATTATTTAGATTAGCACCTGAGAAGTTACAGTTTTAGAATATATATATTTTTAAATTATTTAATAAAAGCACCTAGAAGTTAGATTACAGTTTTAGATTTTTTAAAAAATTATTATTTAGAAAAGCACCTGAGAAGTTAGATTACAGTTTTAGAATATTTTTAAAAAAATATTATTTAGATTAGCACCTGAGAAATTAGATTACAGTTTTAGAATATATATATATATATATATATATATATATATATATATATATATATATATATATATATATATATATATAAATTAATTATTTAATAAAAGCACCTAGAAGTTAGATTACAGTTTTAGATTTTTAAAAAAATTATTATTTAGAAAAGCACCTGAGAAGTTAGATTACAGTTTTAGAATATTTAAAAAAATATATTATTTAGATTAGCACCTGAGAAATTAGATTACAGTTTTAGAAAATATATATATATATATATATATATATATATATATATATATATATATATATATATATATATATATATAAATTAATTATTTAATAAAAGCACCTAGAAGTTAGATTACAGTTTTAGATTTTTAAAAAATTATTATTTAGAAAAGGACCTGAGAAGTTAGATTACAGTTTTAGAATATTTTTTAATAAAATTATTATTTAGATTAGCACCTGAGAAGTTAGATTGCAGTTTTAGAATATATATATATATTTTAATTATTTAATAAAAGCACCTAGAAGTTAGATTAAAGTTTTAGATTTTTTAAAAATTATTATTTATAAAAGCACCTGAGAAGTTACATTTTTTCTAGAATTTTTATTATTATTATTATTATTTAGAAAAGCACCTAGAAGTTTTAGAATATTTTTATATTATTTAAGGAAAGGCACCTGAGAAGTTAGGTTTTAGAATATTTAAAAAATATATATTTAGAAAAGCACCTAGAATTTAGATTACAGATTTAGAATATATATTTTTTTAATTATTATTTAGGAAAAACACCTGAGAAGTTAGATAGCAGTTTAAAAATAAACACGTTCATACTAAAACAATACAGAATTCGTTTATTCTATTAGTCTATCATCTCAATTCTAAATTATATTCCAAATCCTAATTCTATATCGTTTTTTTTTAAATGGAGAAGACTCAAATTCAAATCATGCTAGAATGGTCTGGACCCGCACCGGCGACCCCACCTAGTGGGATTAAAGCCAGAAGTAGAAGACTTAATCAA
>CM022757.1:14228702-14261202 GCA_012411365.1 Ameiurus melas
TGTGAAACTGTAACTCCTCTTAAAACTTGGTTGCATCCTACACCACAGAAATACCCCCTACAAGGGTGATTTGTAGATTTGGCACTCTTCATGGCCTGCAAACAGAACAGCATTATGTCATCTCTTTAGTCCAGAGCTCATGGAGGAGGTCCAGGTTTCACTCCTGCATGTCTGGTCACACTCTCTGCAGGGGTCTTTTTCCAACTCATTTTTGCCTAGGTTCTTGATTCCACCTGGTCTGGATGTGTGTTGAGAAATTGTCGCATAGATGTCCTCTAAGCTGTAGGGCTGCTTCTAAAGCAGGGATTGTTCAGAATAGTTCTTATGCTTTAGCGTAATTCAGGGCAGGGTTGCCAGGTCTAAGTAAAATGTCCTGTTACATCTGAAAGACCATTAAAAAAGACCTCTAATTAGCACCAAAAGCATGGGTGTTGTAAAAGGGAGATGTATTTCCGTTCAGCAATCCATTCTCCATAGTGCTTTTCCAGCACAGAACTGTGGGGGAGCCTATGCCTGGGTACGCGGGGAACAAGGCAGTGGACGTCCTGGAAGGTTGTTCCAACCCTTCGCCGGGCTCAATCACGCACACACACATTCAGACACTACGGACAACTTAGAAATGCTAAGTCTACAATGCATGCCTTTGGACTGTGGGAGAAAACTGGAGTGAGTACCCAGAGGAAACCCCTGGATTATACTATCTTTTTTTTTTTCCTTTCTTCTTTTTTCTTCTCCAGTCCTTGTATTTGAAACAAGTTCACCATGTTGTCCACACATTTCTAGTTTGCAGTATCTGTAATGCACCTTTTCATTATCTCACAGTAAGGCCGTTATGCACTCCATAACATAATCCTCCTTTCTTTTACCCAGTCTTTCCAGTATATTTTACAGTTCGAAGTTTAATTCTGGTTATTTGCTTTAATACAAAGTCTTGGCAGCTGCAGGCTATTTTTAAACTATCCCAAACAAACGCCGCCTGCAGACTTTGTTTTTCCACCCATGACAGTGTTTCAAAATCACCCCAGTTTGGTGGAAAAACCTGAGACCTTGGCAACCCTGATTTAGTGACTCTAGGTTTCTGTAGCAAATCCTCCGCCATGGCTTATCCACTCACATGCATTTATGTAACTTTAGCTGAAGGCTGCTCAGTGAGATATATGATTTGAGGATTTCATAGATTAAAAGCAAAAAATAAAAGTATCCTCTCTCATCTGATTAGTGTGATAAGTTGGCTCGTTTATTTAAAAACAATGGTTAATGATGGTTGCACAGAGAAATGTTTATTATACCAGTCGTCTTAATTAATCACACGGATCACCAGTGATTAAGAGTTAAAAGCTAACTGTTGTCGCCGTTCTGTTAGTTGCTTTGTGAAGCAAGGAATTTGTTCTAGCTGGATCTTCACAAATATTAGTTGAATATACCCCTATCCTAAAGCCTGCTCCTAGAGTCAACTAATCAAGTCCTTCCTTAAGTGAGAGTGTTGTAGTGGTGTTGTGCAGGATGATTGCAGAAGCAGGATTGGGAAACACTCCCTCATCCTCCTGTGATTCAGGTCTTTTTGGAGCTGCAGGTTTATTTGGAGATCTCCTGCTGTTTTGGCTAAGGAACTTGTGTGAAATGTTTATTGTTGAATATAAACACCTGAATGTTTAGTAAGAATTGTCTCTACTTAGCCAAATATCAGGGCTCTTGCTCAGTCCTGGAAGGTCTTGAAAAGTATGGGAATTAAAGGCACTTATTTCCAGACCTGTATGGAAATTCGAGAAAATATTTGGGAGAAAGTTAAGATGTTTTGCTCTCTGTCTTTCTAGACTCAATACACCAAGGTTCTGTTTAGGATGTTTTATTCTTGTAGCACTAGCTTAGCCTAGAAAACGCATATCCAAATTCGCGGTTCAAAATACCATTCATGACCATAACGATAGCAAGACAAAATAAAATTTTTATATATATATAATATAAAAAAACAACGTCTGGAATATTTTCAGGAGAAAATGGAAAGAAACTTGAATCTAAATATCTTTGCTATGTTAAAGAGTGGAAAAGGAGGAATTAATTTTTGCTCCATGGCATGTGGTTAAGAGTTAATGTTTCTATTTGCACTTAATATTAAACTTTATGCTTTTTATGTTCTCATGATTTTATTTTATTGTTTCAGATCAGACCTGAGCAGTGCTGTTAGTATTGCTAGTTAAATGCTCTTATCACTGTATCTCATCACTGTGAGTCTATACATGCTTCATAGTAGCGCTGTAACTGTTCAATCCTTAAGAATAAATAAAGCATAGAGGTCACTACCATCATCATCTTTGCTAATCAGTATACTCTGGGAAAATATACTCTGGGAAAATATACACTTTTCACACCATTCCTCCAGCACTCATCCCCTCACATTCATTTCCCAGAAATACTTCCCTAATATTATTAATCACCAGCATGACATGAAACACAAGGTTCCTCACAGTTTGATGTATCTCAGGCAAGTTCACACTCTCTTTTTTTTGCACTTTTAGTGCCATTAATATTGTCATATTTAAGTGCTTTGGTGAACCAGTGCTAGTATTTGCCAGTATATGTGTCTTCCCGCCCCCAAAAGAGCACTTATAAGCTAAGTATGGAAAATTATTCGGAGGCCTTGCTCCCTGCATTCCTGTTAAAAAGCCTGGAAAAACTGCACAGGCCTCTTTGTGTGCTGGAAATACTTGGAAGGTTAGGCGTTCTCCCAGTGCCATGAGAGCAGAGTAAGTTTAGCGTTGGTGAGCTTTGCTGTTTTTAATTTTTTATTTTATTTGCTTATTTGTGTTTATTTAAGCCATTTTAGTGGAGTATTGCGTGTCACCCTTCAGTTAGTTCTGCCATTCAGATGGTTTATTTGGGGAATAAACCAACACAGTGTAGTGACCATTTCCCCTTAAAATAAGATCTACACCATTTCAAAACCACAAATCCTCTGGCACTATGAAACTTAGTGTATATAACAACAAGAAGCATCTCAAACAAACGTTCTCCTTGTCAAAGAGTCATACCATTCCATGCATATTCTCGCTAAAACAAATACGCAAGGGCCTCTTCCAAACTTGGGGGGTCGAACCCCAGACACAATTGTAACGTACACCTAACCGTTGACTCAGCAGAACAGCGGCGACTTGGCAATCGATCACCTGAGTGTAGGATTTCCCAGTGGAGATCTCTAGGATTCATCTACCCTGCACATGTTGTTTATTTATCTATTTATTATTATTTTTTTGAAGAGGAAGAAGCAGCCCACGTCTATAATCATGCAGCATGTGCAGACATTGATGTATTATGTAATCCTAGTTTATGACAGAACAACGATTAAGCTTGAGTAGCATTTAATTCAGTTAGTTCTTGTCTTGTCGAGTGAGCTGTCTTAGCAGCTAGGTAGGAGGGATGGAAAAAAAATTGATTCCCAGCTCAATATTAGATTAAGTAGAAGATTGTCTTCAGTCTTATAATATTTGATCCACATTATGTCTGAGCTCTGTCTTACGGGATGTGAAAGTATTTTGTAATATCCAGGGTATGTTTAGCTCTGGAAGACCACTGGGACAATAGCGGACTGAGGTTCTGAGCTAGTGACTAGACGTTTAAATCCCAGGAATTCCAGAGAGCCACTCTTATTGTTATGAATTGATGCTCAGTTGCTTGGGTTGTACTCTTGACTTTCTGTTATAAATAAATGTTATGTCTTTCATTTAGTGTAATTCAACTTGGGGTAGCATTTGAATTGCTTTATCGTGTCATGCATTATATTTATACATTTCTCTGTATCTCCCACTTCATTACCCATTTAAATGCCAGATGTTCACTGTTGTAGGTTTTTTTTGGGTAAGAGTATTAATCAGTTTAATAATGCTGGGATTAGCATTGATTAATGCACAGGTGAAATAAATGAGCCGTTTAAGCCGCCTGGATTGCTCGTATACAGAAGGACGAGGAAGTTGGACATCGTTTGAATTAGTCCGAATTACCCCCCCACCCCCTTACACAGCTAATTTTTTCTTGATTGCACAAAAGGCTCCAGGTGAAATATTTGTGATGCTGTGAACTTTTTGACCCCGTCGTGTGGCCTGTGACCACAGAGTGAAACCTTAGAAACCATAAGAGAAAACGGTGATTACTGCAATCACTACTGAAGTGCTTAGTTCCTAAGAGCGAATTCTTTTAGAATTTGAGCAGGCAGTGCTTCGTCTTGTATTACAAGGCAGATCTGATTCAGGGGAAAGAAAAATTCTGAGCACAATGAACAACTTCAGACAATAAAAAAATAACAAACAAGTCACGGTTTAAAACTCTGTATTAGAGATTGAGGAGTTCAAGTTGTTTGGTTGTTGAGAGAGCTTTGACCATCAAGTCCTCAGCTCTATGTTTAAATTACATTCAATTTTGGATAAAAGTGTCTGGTAAGTGAATAAATGTAAATGTTTTTGATCAATATAAAGAATGGCTTCAGGGACCTGACATACTTGAAGAGATGCTTGATGCATGGCTATGTGGCTGATGTATGTAGCCTTGTTCTGTGCACATTTTGTACATCCAGAGGATTAAATCTGTTCTTACAGAGCAGGTCAGAGTTGATACCTTGTCAGTGCTGGAATAACTTTTGAACACACATGATTTTGCACAAGTTAAACAGGGAATATGGCACTTTGTGATCATGTGAAGATGCATTTGAGGTCATAAGTTTACATACGCCTTGCAGAATCTGCGAAAATGTTCATTAGAGGGAGAAAAAAAATGAGCGGGATCATAAAAATTGCATTTTGGTTTTTTTATATTGTACGGCCCTGAATAAACTATTTCACATAACAGAGGTTCACTTATAGTCCACAAGAGACAATACTTACTGAATTTACACAAAAGAACCAGTTCAAAAGGTTACATATGCTTGGTTATTAATACAGTGTGTCGTTACCTGGATGATTAATGACATGATGGTGTTTGTTTTGTGAGAGTTGTTCATGAGTCCCTTGTTTGTCTTGAGCAGTTAAACTGTTCTTCAGAAAAATCCTCCAGGTTCTGCACATTCTGTGCTTTTCCAGCATCTTCTGTATATTTGACCCCTTTCCAAGAGCGGCTATATGATTGATTGATTGTGATATCCATCTTACACAACTATTACAAAAGGTGCAAACATTCACTGATGCTCAAGAAGGCAACACAATATATTAAGAGCCGGGGGGTGTAAACTTTTTTTTTTTCTTCTTCCAAGTATCTTATTTTTTGTTCATTTAGTATTACCCTTCAGATGCTAAATAAGATGTTTACATGTTTCCCAGAAGACAAAATAATTTACACCGATTACTCATGTTCTTCTTCACTTCTTATTTATTTATTTTTAACATTTTGTAGATTCTGTAAGGCATATGTAAACTTGTCACCTCAGCTGTAATGTGTAGAAACTGACTGATAGAAGCACTAATGTAGATGTTTTGACAATAAACAGTATATTTCTATCATATTGTAAATATGGCTACCCCTACCTGCACTGTTCACCATGCTGCTTCACATTGTTTATGTTGCTGTTGCACCATGTGGCAGTTCTTTTGTATGAACATAATCATTGTGCAAAAATGAATGCAGGGTAGGTGGCATCTAGCGTACTAAGTATACTGAGCTTGGTCTACGCTGACAGTCGGCCGTCCTGCTTGATCTGTGTGCTTTGTCCTGTACCGCTGGCATTTTTTGAGCAATCTAAACATTTCACAGAAAGCATAAGTTATTGCCAGCGTGGTGTATCGCTGCCCTAACATGTCCTTCCTTAGATACCTGAATGTTTTTTTTTTTCTTCTCTTCCCAAACACAACAGTACTAAGTGTTGTAGCATTGGCCAATTGAGTTGGACAACTTGGCACCGATCAAGCGTAGTACTGGAAGGAGAAATGATTTGCTTTCACAAGCAAACATGGTATGCAAGTCACGGAATTTATGTGGACATTGCCACTTATAACGCAAATGCAGACATGTTAAGACATGGTTTTCAACAGCAGGATTATACGATACTATGGAAATCAGGAGCCGCTCTGGAACCCAGGCAGCTCATAGAAGCAAAATAATTTTCCTGCTTATTCTATTGTGGTGTTAATTTCTAATCTGCACGATAAACAAACCATGGTCTCAAGATCTCCAGCTGTAATTTATGCCCTCCATAATTTGAGCTCCGGTGTGATTAGACATGAGTGTGTCATTGAATTCCCTCCTCCGTCTATCCCTCTATCTAATTCTTTTTTTGGTTTAGAACGGCTCCAATTCAAAACGACCAGATTATCAGACCAGTGTGGTGCCAAAAGCAGTCTGTCTAGCCAGTCAAAATTCTTGTCATCTTACTGAGAAATGTTTATGCAGACTCAGATTTTCCATTTATGACCGTTTTTAAGCCACTTTTTAAAATTTTAAAGGTTTTAAGTCACTTAGAAGCTAATTTACTGAAGCACAACACACAGTGTAACGTGGTGGTGGTGGTAGCACGGTGAAAGTTCTCTATAATGGCGGTTTGCACGGTACGACTCAACTCTGATCGCTTCTTGGGGGCTTTCCACTGTCGATAGTACCTGGTACTTTAAAATTTGTTAATTTTTTTATTAGTACCACCTCAGTTGAGTTTCCAAGTGAGCCGAGCCGATAGGAGATGGAATTCTCCTTTACGAGTGGTTCTGTATTGTGCCTGAATAAATGTCATTTAATACATAATTTGCATATGGTAATATTCTCTTGATTGAAAATTTTGCATCATTTATATCATTACAGATAAAATTACAACGAACATGTCGCTTGTTACCGATTTCCGATCAGGCGTTTATCGAAGTCACTCCTGTCACAGATGAATGTAACTCGGTCTTATCGAGCACTACGTTGGGTCTAGAACGCCATTATTTTACATCGTTAATAGGGACCATGTTCAGTGAGCAGGAAAGGCATGTGGAATACGGCCTGACCGTGTATTTGTACAGGGCTTCCTTCGATAATATAACATTATTCCTGCGTGAAGGCGAGTGGAAGATGGCACCCACGCTGAGGCGGCACTAAACTCCAGTAGAAAAGCAAGCTCGGAAATGTGAAGTGAGCCGAGTCGAGCCGTACCTCGCAGTGGAAAAGTGGCTTAAGGTCCTGTTTACACTAGTGCGTTTTTGTTTTAAAATGAAAACAATCCTCGTCCACACTGGCGTTTCCGATGTGTTTCAGAAACGATCTCTGTCCACACTGCACGACCGAATACGCATGTCATATGACCGAATACGCATGTCATATCCACGTTGTGTATACGGTCATATGGTAGGGGCTTGACGAATCAGGGGCTACGCAATGATCCAGAAGACCCATTCAGGGGGTGAATTTGGGGTATTTTAAAAATATAATAATAAATATGAATACAGTGTGAAATCGCAACTTTATTAGCAACATCCTCGTAACATCCTTTCTCCCCCCTAACACTCTCTGGTCTCTATGGTAAGGTTTCAACGTATCATGTGACCGAAACAAGCATCTTGACATGAGTCGTAGAAGCATGTAACGGAGAGAATCCCGTCATTTTTCAGATCCAGATAATAAATAAAACGGAAATAATGTAAGTTATTTATTCTTTCAACCCCCGGACCAGGGGTTGGTGTAGACGACCGGCGTAACGGTAGCAAAACTTACACGTTTTAAAATGAAAACGCACTAGTGTACAAAGGGCCTCATAGATCAGGTTGTAGGGTGTGTGTGTGTTGGTGCATAGAGTTTATCCTGGATCACTTGGAATTCACTTGGGATTAAAGTGTCTGCAATTTATGTAAATGCATTGATGGTTATAATGCAATGCATGACATTTCATTTAATTTTGAAAATCCAGTTTTCTGTTCGGAAGTAGACTTTTGTCACCCTCTCATCTCCTCTTCACTCTGGAGCTGCACAATTTCGAAAGTATTAGCCATAGCATTACTGTTTCTTCCTCTTGTCTTGATTTAACTGCTTTCAGCTGTGTGTAAAAAGCCGTTTCAGAATGAACGTTGAACTTTTGTAGCTGCTAAACTACAGACCACTGTTCATACTGCAAAACCCATTTCTCTGAAATTTCTCTTAGCTAGCCACAGATGTATTTTTAGCTAAATACCCTGAAATTTGTCTTTGCTCTGCTTTGCCCTGGGGTTGATTTGACAGTCCTCTACACTGGTGTTTGGTCTTTTGACGTTTTTTTTCTTTTTTTTCTTTTCCTTTTCTTTAGGTGTTCTTTTTCGAATGACTTCTGTTTGTGGCCCGTGTTTGTTTATCCTTTTAAATCAAAGTTCACGCCACTGCATGAAGACAGCATGCTGTTTTTGTCTCATTCGGAACACTAACAAGACAAACTGCACAAACAGTTGCTGTCGTGGATTCCCCCCCCATCCTCCCCTTGGCAGTGCTGCCTTCAGAAGGGTCGTGTAAGAGAGAGACACACATTGCATTGAGTTAGTTATTTGTTTACAGTCATTAATTAATATTGTTTGTAGCTTTATCCAGATATTACAAAACGTTAGGGTTGTAGGAATTTATTAACAATTGTGCATAATATCTGCCCTTTAATGAACTCTGGGTATTGTGCATTGTAATCCTGAATCTCACAAATGTCGATGTTTCAACACATGGATCCAGTCTAGTGTCGTTCAGCTGTCCTTGTCCTTGCTTCTGTTTTGAAGATGTGCTGAGAGTGTGCCTATTATTTATTTATCTTTGTGTGTGTGTGAGGCCTGTATGGATCAGTTCCGTGGAACAGGCGTGAAGAAGCTCCCCCGTTAATTATCACCCTCATCTTTGTCTTCTCATTTAACACAGGCTTGTAACTTCACGCCCTCTGCATATATCTCCTTTTGCGCCTTTTTAAAAATCCTACATCCCTCTGCTGCTGGTGTTCACAAGCACCTCTAGTGTTCTTCAACCCTTTTGCTTCAACCCTCCATCTCACAGGCACATGCGACCTTTGACCTGAGGCTTTTAGGAGTCCTTCTAATATGAATTGAGTGGGTGTATCTGGCCCAGGCTGATCCAGGCTTGATCTTACACCAATGCTAGCCTGGAAGAGAACCCTTCTTTCATCTTATTGGTCTGGATAAGAAAGAAAGGAGTCAAAGAGTGAGGGCTAATAATACAAGTGAAATGTTCCATAGCTCATTAACAATGAGCTTTATTTGGTAACGGCGGTTAGAATGAGCAGTTCCTGTTGCAAAGCAGAAATCTGTCTTTGTGCTAGATTTCTCTGGCTTGCTCCGTTGTGCTGCTGTTTATAAGTTGTGTTGGATACAACTAAGCAGCTGAGGGATGTGGCGGACTTTTCAACGACCTAATAGTGAACTCTCCACTTTCAGAGTACCCCAAAGCCCTCACATTGCGCCATCACGCTCAAGTGTAGTATATAATTAGGGATGCACCAAAATTTCGGCCAGCGAAAATTTTTGGCTGAAAATGGCATTTTCGGTTTTTGGCTGAAGATATAGGGCGCCTCGGCCCTCAGATTTTACTCTTGATCTAGCTGACAGTTATCGTTGCACTCTAACATTACTAGATCCACGATTTAAAGAACATTTGATGCGGAGAAAAGGCAGCATGCACGGGACATGATACAGGCAGAGCTGGAGGTGTGGAACAACGTGTGCCAGAGAAACGGGTGCGTACAAGTGATGAGGGCGCGAACTCCCTCGCTTTCTGACATGTTTGACGAGATTGTACAGGAAAGCGCTTCGATCCACAGCAGCGCCACAACAAGCGCAGCGATGCTTTCTAATGCTTGCTCGAATCACACGCAGGTATTTAAATGCCCCGAGCACCAGATCTCCTGCCAGAAGGCTGAGCAACTTTTGTTCTTGAAGAGAAACCTGTTAATTTTTCTTAAATAAAAAGCCGTCCAATTTGCTCCGTGTATAGCAATTCCATTAAAATGCATTGTACCCCTGCAAAACATTGTTCTTGACTTAAGGCTGCTCCTGTTGTTTACAGTTTGAGTTTGGTTTTAGTTCTTATTGCCGCTGTTTTGCGTAATAATCTTTAATTATAGAGGCCAAGTTCATTGCTCGACTGCTGTTTTGCATATTATAATAGTTTTCTAGAACGTTGCATTATTTGGATAAAAATCGGTTAGATTTGATTGGTACAGAACTGAATGAAGAATAATGTATTTTTGTTTTGGTGTGGTTAATTTCAAAGTGTGACCATTTTATTGATTTTAGTAGTTTGCAATTCATTTCAAGAATTAAATTAATCTGAATTGGAAAAGTCTAAAATTAATACAATTATACAAAAATCTATTTTAAAATGGGGTCAAATTATTTTTTTCCGATTGCGGTTTTCGGCCAAGTGCATCCAGAATGTTCAGTGTCGACCCAGAATTTTCCTTTCGGTGCGTCACTATATATGATGATATTTAATTTATATATTGCGTTCTTGCATCCTGTCCAGGGTGTATCCCGCCTTGTGCCCGATGCTTCATGGGATAGGCTCCAGGTTCCCTGCGATCCTGTAGAAGGAATAAGCGGTAGAGGATGGATGGATGGATGGATGGATGGATGGATTGCGTACTTGATGGGAAAAATCTACCCTGAATAGTTCGAGTGTAAAATAATGTTAAAGATGTTTTTTGTAATGAAATTCCAAATTCCTATTTTGACTTTGGTTAACGTTTTCCTACATCACCCACAATGCCGTTCTTCTTCCCTGTGGCACCAGTTGGAATTCGTCTCTACCTATAAGGAGCGATGCAGTAGTGCTTCCTTCAGTCTTTCCAGCTCTCACCTCCTCATATGTACACTACTTACAAACAGATCATCTTCCAAAGCTTTAACGCTAATACCACAGTCACCGCCATAGCACCCGTCATCTCAAGCAGCTAACCGTTCGAGCCGAGTCTCTGCTGTACCTCAGAGCAACTGTGTCGTACAGCATTTGTTGTCTCTATTGCTTCTATATTAGATTTCTCATGAAGTTGACGTTAAGCTTTGCTGGAAAATGGTGAGTGAGAAGAGAAGCTCTGTGTTGGTAATGAGGCAGAGGACTCCATGCAACTGCAAACAGTATTAAAATAACTTCCTGGACTTGCAGAGTAGTGTACCTGTAATGATGGATCCTGAAACGAATGCTTCAGAGAGACATTCTGACTACGCTTTTCATCGTAGGTTTTTATTTTATTTTTTATTTTTTGGGGGTTTTGCAGCTGAACAGATTATTCACATTTTACCAATTCAAGTATCCTAATGGGATAAAACTTACTGATGTACAAAACCTGCACTTCTACGAGTTGATCTTTTGAAGTTTTTTCTTTTTTTTCTATTCTTTTTTTTATACACCGTAGCTCACACTTAGCCGCAGAGTCAAATTGACTATCTAACTAATAATAAATTTATTTTTGGACACTGATAATATCAACTCTTGATTGAAAGCTCTTCAAACGTCGTCATTACCCAGTTTGCATGCAAATCATAAAAGGGTTCACCATTACCACCTGCTTGTGTGGTGCACTGCCATCATCCACATCAAATACCTGTAAGTTTGCTTAATGGGTTGCTAAAAGCGGTACTGCATACTCCACATGCTTTAAAAAAAAAAAAAAAGAGAGAGAGTACCGGAACTATTTTGCACTTCAAACATTGTTTGAATTCTTCCACTTTGCTTAAGTGTGTCCGTGCAGTAGGTTTGTTTAAGATGGGCAAATATGACTGACTGAAAACATACCTTTATGGAAATGTTTAAGTATCTCGCCAGTTCACCTGAGGTTCGTTGACATTATAGGAGTCGAGTTCAGTCAGAAAGCTGTGAAAAATAAAGACATGACTTTATTTAATAAGAAATGTCATTATTGTTATTACAGAAGCTTGGCCGTGGTTATGGGGTTATTGGGTTGAGAAATGTTATTGCAGTTCAGACATTTTATACAACCCTTTTTCTTTCTTTTTATTTTTTTTTGACTTCGTGAGCCAGATATTTGGAGCATAGTAATCGCTGCTTTCCAATTTCTGAGGACCATGTGAATACGGTTTTCTAAAATACAGAGTTCCCACCTCCAAGCTAAGCCTTTGTGAGGGAACGGAGGAGAGCAGGAGCTCTGCCAGCACCTTTTGGCGCTCTGAGTGAGGCCGCCTGCCAGCAAGGGAGGAGATGCCCAACTTCAGCTCCGCACTAAAACTTAACTTTGATCATGTTCACATTTGCTCAGTTCGTGCATGCGAAATTAATACGTTCCCTTCGCTCTCTTTTCATACTGTTTGATCTCTGTTTTATGGTAGGCTGCCCCTCTGCAATTCTAATCCCACTTGTAAGGAAATGCTTGAATTGAGAAATGATTTACTTTAATATCAGCTGTTAATGCCCGTGCCCATGACCCGAGACGACTGTGGTGCTGATTTAAGTGGCTTGCTTGCAACGAACGTGCTTACTCTAATTCTATAGTGTAGTTTCCATTTTGGTCATTATAGATTAAGACTAAATATTTTAAAGCTATTTTTCTATAACTTGTTGCTGCACAGTACATCACTTAGTAAATTTCCATGGACAACAATAATCCTATATAAATCCGATTAAGAAACTAGCATGTAAACCGCGATTATTGATTAGCTTAATCCGACTGAAGTCATACGCGAAGTAAAAACAAATGGAATTAAGATGTGTGGAGTACTCTGGTTTTAGTCGCATTATTGAAGTGCATTATAGACATGTACACATCTTAATCACATTATTAACGTCGCGTGAGTTTTCACCGCATTGTCCGACAGGACACACACACACGGCAGTGCTCAACCGTTTGACGGCAAACAAGAGAACGGCTTCAAGCAAGAAGGCACTCACGTCTTTGGTCCGAATGGGAAACGATGGTAACGTTAAAAATTCTGAAAGAAATGGATATTATGAAGTGCCTTGATGGCCGTAAGTACAGGAATGTTGCTGGAATTTGCATGTATGGGGTGACAAATAATTAACTGCACTTTAAGATTTCATAAAATAAAAAATTAAACACCCAAAACTGTATACGTTACCATAACAAAGACTAACTGTACGTCAATACGTGAAATTCTGGAGGGAACGCCAGACGATGTGGAGTGGGGACGTAATGACGTGAGGTTAATCGATCTATGTTTTATAACATGTACAACAGTAACATGAAAAGGAGTATTCTAAAAGCGACTCATGTAAACACCTAAATCAGAATATTGTCTTATTCAGAATAAGGTCAATAATTAGATTACTGCTGTCCCTGTAAACGTAGTCAGTGTTTTTAATATTTCTCATTGTTTGCTTTTGCACTGATCTCGGTAAATGACACCGATAATCACTGATAAATGACACGACGCTAAATTCAGCTCTTCCTCAGTCCTTAAATACTCTCCACTGTAATTATGTACATTGTTATAGTAGCTGATTAACCGATAAATATGCATATATTGTACCGATTGATAATTTTCCTTGTTATTATTTGATTAATATAAATGTGGAATATTTTGAATTCTACCACAGCACTGTTGAATTCTTGATTCTGATTGGTCAGAAGCTAGATGGCCTGTTATTGCAAAATAACTGATTTTTGTTGGAACTTTTAGCAAAACTCAACAATGGTGCATTTTGGGCATCGTGAAAATGTCATTTAGTTGTTGTGATGCTGTCTTTCTTTCCCATTACATCGCCCCTGTTGGGTCTTGGGAGAGGAATTCGTGGACACACACTGTGCACACTGTTTGTAAGGTTCTTCGAAAGGGCAAAATGGGTTTATGGTGTCATTAATGGTCAAGGAGTAAAAAGGAAGTACTTTAGCTGACTGTGTGAAAGTAGAAATAAAAAAAAAAAAACAGGAACTGGCTTTGTGGACTACACCGAATATTTATTATCAGACAAGTGGAAACGGATCGCTTTTTTGTCAATGACAACACTCTGTTATTTATATATTTATTTCCATCATTTATGGAATTTATGGAACTATGGATACTTCTGGTGTGTGAACCATATCAAGTACTTAATTTGGACTGCTCAGTCTCAGTAAAGTGTGTGTGTGTGTGTGTGTGTAATATGGGTCAGCAGGGATTACCTTGTCTGTCTCTGATCCTTTCCAGTGACCGGTTCTGTTTAACGGAGGGGGGATAAAGGCGGCAGCTGCAGATTTCTCTCACTCCGCGCTGCCTCCTGCATCAGGTCACTACTTAGTCACACTCGCACAGGACACTCCGTTTGGAAGTCTGCATCATGAAAGACAGATTGCTGTTATTTGAACGGAAATGTATCTCCTGGTGAATGAAATCCGCGGGGGGGTTTGACAGATTGCCTCACAGAGCAGGGAGCTGAATGAGTGCAGTGTGTTGGAAGTGTACAATGCTCTTTTAATAATGTTGACACTTTTTCTGTGTCAAGGTCCTTGTGGATGAGTAAGCGTCGGTGGCACTTAAAGGCAGTGCAAGAAACGGTATGAAATTTGCATGCAAATTATTTATCACTCGAACAGCTCCGTTTTCTTGATGCGTGTCTGTGCGAGTCGTGATGCAGTTTTTAAGCTGTAAAGTCGGCTGCTTGATAAACACATGTTTAAGGAGTAGCACTGCACAGGCATAGTGACGTCAGTGTTCAGCGTCACAACACACTGAGAGAACCGCCATTTCTGTTTGTAACGACTTGCCAAACCTCACAGGAAAATAGTGTGTTTTGAACGACGTAATCCTAAGTGAATGTTGTTTTTGGAGGTTAAACTGCTTTCTTTACAGCTCCTGAGGTTAATTATTGACGAAAACCCCCCATGAGCTGAGCCCGTTCGGATACAGGAGCGTGAGAAAGCGTGTGGACTATTCCCTTGACTTTTTTAGCAGTGTAGTGAAAAAACCCAGGGGTTAAGTAGGTTGTTGCTTTTATTTACATCAGCCAGTGGTTAAGATATTCAGGCTCTCCAGGTCTGCACCAGCGGTGTTGCCACAGGCGACGGCACATTCAGGTTTTTTTTTTTTTTACAAGAGCTGAAGTAATGGAGTAGCGTCTTTCTCTTTTCCTTTCTCTCATTTGTCTTCCCTCTCCTTGCTTTCCATAAACAGAGGAAGTGTGGCCATGTAAATAATGGATATAAAAAGCCCAGAAGATTGGGTTAGGTGATTACAACAGCTTCTCAGCAGCACGATTCGCTGCATATTCGAACGCGTCTTAAGTTTCGGGCCGGGTTTCAATATGGGGTCCACCCACTTGTGGTCTCTGTCATGTGGTGACTCATAATATATATGTAGATCTTTTCTTGTGGTATGTGCCATGTGTGTATTTGTACTTGTTTGGCAGTATTCATTAACTGAAACTCTTGCTCACTGGTAAGTCTGTAAAAAGCCAAAGTAAACCTTGTACAGCCTTGAAAGACTGGAGAAGGCCAAAATGGCACCAGTACTGTGCGTGTAGAAATAAAAACAATGCACGAGTGCTTCCTTCTTGTTTACAAATTGTGTGTGTATGTAAGATTTCTTACATTTGTGCTTCTACAAGCTTGTCGAAACCCTTGAGCACAGTAGCATTAGGAGTTGAGCGGTGGCTTCCGGTGATGCCGCGGTCTCGTTCCAGCTCTCCACATTACGTTGGAGGGAAATAAAATCATGTCACTGTCAAGGATGTATCCGGAGAATTAATACCTGGCGACATGAGCACGAAAAGCTTTGATTCATTGATGGAGACGTTTTCCAAGCTTGGGAACTTTGTATTTAAAGGGAAACAACAAGTCCCTGTGTTGTACAAATCCTCAGCTTCCACATGGAGTGTTGTATGTGAACACAGGTGTATTTGGACAGCTTTTACTCCGTTTCATACATGAATACATGTCTTAGCTTGAAATCCTGGATTTTTTCAGCTGCTTTGAACTTACACATTCCTGCACGGTTGCTGCAGTGAGCGGTCATAGCGCTTCTCCACGCTGGCACGCTCTAGTGCTAAATCTAGAGTGTCAGCCTTGAAGGCCAAACACACAGCAAACCTCGGGCAGGCGTATGAAGGCGCATGACTGGAATGAAGGCTGTTTTTTGTATGCCTTTTTTAAAGAAAACCCCCCAAAATTTGTTAGTGTCATTGATTTCTGTATAGATGTCAAATAAGCAGATTTTGTTCCTGTGAATATATGCAGTATTGATTTAGTGATTTATTTCATGGATGGATGTTTTAAATCTTTTTAAAAAATTTTTTTATTTGCACCAAAACACATTTCTGACAGTAGTTGATGTGGCAATAAAGCATGGAGTTTCTTCTCACCTGGATTTCATTCTGTTCAAGGATGCAGGTTCTGCGAATGATTAGATGTTGTGAAGCTGCAGCTGTGGTGTGTGTGGTTTTTTTTTTTTTTTTTTTCTTAACATTTTTAAATAAATCATCCAAATATGGAGAGATGTTCCGAGCGCAACAACATATAAAGGCGTTCACAAAGTTTGTTTTGTAATCGAAACACGACGAGCATGAAGTTGCACACATTCCTTCATACCTAGCCAGACCTACTTCCCTTGAATTAACCCCTGAAGGGAAATTGGTTATACCTTTTTTAGTTCTGCATTATCACCCTATAGTGTTTTTGAAGCATGAAAGCGTTCCTCTCCTGTGAAACTCGCGCCAGGTTGGAACGACAGGTTTGTGGGACGACGTGGACGTGTTGGAGCAGAACTGAAGTATTCGCCTTGCTCTGTTGCAGCATGCAGGACTAGCCCTTATGGGTGTGATCGTACTCATTGGTGTCAACAGGCTTTCCGTTTGGTCCGGCGTTTGGCTCAACTAGAGCGCAGCTCTCCATTCACTTTATCAGCTCCGTCTTTTCACTTTTCAAGAATCACTTCCTCGGGTGAAGGGTCATCCATCTGATATCACACCGAGGGAGCTTTTAAAGGAGTCATTAACTACTTTCCTAGACGCAGCGTGTGTTTGTCTTGGAGTCACATGACACTGGAGCACTTAGTATGACCCGCAGAGGTCTTGCTTAATGCCGTGTTGAAAATCCGTAATTTGATTGCTTCCACACCTTTCGGATTAATGTGTGAAAGGATTTGAAAGTCAGATTCTATTATAACATTGCTAGAGTGTACTTTATTAAGCTGCAACTCGGTCCTTTTTAATCTTATAACCTGGACACGGATTGAACAACCTCCAGGGCCGTTGAAGCTGATTTATGATGCACTGATCAGTTTAAGGACAAAGTCGTATGTAATTAATTTGCATTCATCCTGCATCTTAAGGCATGCCTGCTTTACACCTCTGGCTGCACCTCATCCAACCATTAATCCTGTTTAGATGATGTCTTTTAACCCTTAAATGCACAAATCTTTCGCCGATCATTGTTCCATATCCTGGCTGTATATCCAACATGGATGGATTTCTAAACTGCCCCAATAGTATAAAACTGTCCTAATATTTTATTAACAATTACAGTATACTAAAACGATGCCTGTTTCTTTATATTTTGACATTTTTGTCATCAAACAGATAAAAAAATAATTATCTATCTATATATATCAAATCCATCAAATCATTTGTCACCATAAAATAATCACTTTTATGCAATGTTTATATACTTCTTTACAATATTCAGTGCATTACTCCCAAAACTATAATTTCGCTCATTGTCATAATCAATATTTTGTTTGTTGACCGCTTCATCATCTCCACCATCAAGCGACGGTAGTATTTGATTACGTACGGTACTCATTCTGCGGTAAATCACTGAGCCATGTTGAGTTTTACGATGTTTTATGCCCGAGGTAGTTATGTTTGACGCGTCACTTCATTGTTTATCAAAAGTTCCACCTTGTGGAATAAAAATGAATTTCACTTATTGAGACGTAAGAAATTCGAGTTTATGTACTGGAGGAGGCCGTAATGCCAGAGCAGGTCAACATCCATCCATCCTCTACTGCTTACTCCTTTTCAGGGTCAAGGGGAGCCTGGAGCCTATCACAGTAAGCATCGGGCACAAGGCGGGGTACACCCTGGACAGAGTGCCAGTCCATTGCAGGCAGGTCAACATCTGCCCGTGTAATCAATGTAGGGCAGAAAAATATATTTATTAAAATATAAAATATATTATAAAATATATTTAATATATATTGCGCTATTACATACCTTGGGTCAGTACCGACACTATAAGCTTTTTACAATAAATGAATGATGGAAAAAAAAAATTCTTGACATTTTATTGATAAATTTATTGAGGAACGCTAATAAGAGTGGAGGGGGAGGGTAGTGGATGATGTCCTGGGACACTAATGACCCGAGGTATGTGTTTTATTAAGGGTTAACCAGGTATGGGCTCTTCAGTTCACAGTTCTGCAAGTGTATATTAGTAAATGCTGAAATTAAAATCAGGAGTAATTTAGTTATCTTAGAATCTTAAAATGCATTAAAATAAAACGCATATCAGTTTTTAGTGTGTAACTTCTCCTTGGTTTGTAAGTGCAATTATAGTTTCGTTCTGTAAAATTCGGGTAAAACGTTTTAGCAAAACACATTTTCCACTAAAAACAGAAACTTTCCCAGTATTTGCATGTTTAAAAAAAGGGGGGGGGTGTTAAACATTAGCTCAGTCTGTGATCTTACAAAATAGGCTGAACCGCTTTAACCTATTTGAGATTATAGGATAATGTGGTAACCGAAAACAGGTTTGGCTGCTGTAAAATGGCTGCGAATATTATAATAACTACTGATCACAGATCAGATCATTAAATCTCTCTACTGTAATGTTGGTGATAATGGCTAATGTTAGTCAGTACGTTTAAACGGACAACAATAATCCGATATTAATACAATACTCTGATTAAGAAACAGATTGATGACCTTAATCCGATAAATCCTGTTCGGAGTAGGCTAGATGCATGTATCTTAGCTACTATATAGTAGGTAAGTATGCGGTTTGGTAAGCAGCCCACGGCTTCAATCAGTCATCTATTCGCACGTGCAGCATGGCAAATAAAAATAACTGCACTTGAAGCGTTTGTAAAATGAAAAATAAAAACACTCAAAACTGTATATGGTACCATAACGAAAACGAACTCTACGTCGATCTGTGAAATTCAGGAGGGAGGTCGGAGGGCGTGGCGTGGAGACGTAATGATGCGTGATATTAATCGATCTATTTTCTATAACATAATTATGTAAACACCTTAATCAGAATATTGTCTTATTCAGAATAAGGTCAATAATTAGATTACTGCTGTCCATGTAGACATACGGAATGATTAAAAGTTTGGCTGTGGTATCATATAAAATATAGATTATACTTACATTATGTAAGTCACTAAAAATCTCAACAGCAAATCAAGCCTGGGATGATAAAATCTCACTTGTGACTGAAACAGGCACGAGCTACTTATAGCAATTAACTAGCTAGCTAGCTATGTGGTACAGCGGGAGAGCATTTTAGCCTTTTCCAAATGACTTATTCATGTCTAATCATAGAGCCTGACATAATTTTAATGGTTTCAAATGAAGTATTCAGGAGTGCTTCTAAATATAGAGTGTGATGTGATGTGGGAAGCAGAGCCAGGCTGTGCGTAGACTGATCATACCGTTGCAGCTCATCTACACTGGAATAAGAGGCGTTCAGTGTGGTTTATATTTGTGTGTGGTAATAATGCAAAGGAGGTTAAAGGTGAACAACCTCAGTATCGATAATCATATAAGTCTACAGGAGTGTTTACATGTATTGTGTGTTTTAGGAACTCTGGGTCATTCAACTGATGTGAGCAGAAAGACAAACTGAGAGAACAGGTTTCAGTTAGTCCGACGACAGTCAGTGTTTCCCCAGCACAGCCTCGTCCTTGTTTAGTCCCAGTGTCTGCCTTCCTCCTACTGAAGAGTGTGTGTTTGTTGATGTAGAGGATGGCTCAGTGATTTATTGCATACTATATATAGAAGGTAGCTATTATTCATACACTGATTTAAAACCGCACTATTTCAGAATCTGACAAGTGCACATTATAAAGGTAGACTGTAATAGGCTGAATTCTGAGGCTGCCGTGTACGTATTTCTGTATGCATGAGTGAGTGTCTGAGCGTGACTGCCTTTGTACGTGTTTGTATGCAAGAGAGACTGTGTGTTTATCTATGCGCTTGAGAGGCATGAATGATTGTGCTTGTGACCGTCTGTTTGTCTCTCTCTCTCTTTCCCTTTGTATGTGTGCATACTAGGGATGTCACGATACCAAAAATCTAGTAGTTGGTATCGATACCACCAATAGTCGATACCATGGTGCAGTATAAAAATCGGTACCTATGCTACTGCAGAAGAACAAGTACCGTCATGTTTTAAGAATGTTGGTACTGACTTTGTACCGAAGTATCGGTTCTTGTGACATCCCTAATATATTAACTCCGTTCTTTGGTCATTAACAGGCATAAGTTAATTTCAAGGTGTGATGCACGAGCTGACCCACATGATCTTGCTTCCTTAAAAGTTAATCAGCAGCTGATTGTGTGAATGAAATAAAATGATAACCTCTTGTATTCCAGTCAATGTTTATGATTATAACCCGGCTCTGAAAGGATTACTCACTATCCCAGATTTATTATTGCCATGACAAGACAACCTCTATGTAACAGCACAGGCTCGCTGTTTGTATTAGCAGCAGGTTTGAAGTCTTTACTCAATTATGCTTTGTGTGTCTCCCGATAACAAGACTTTACCCAGGATTAAATTGTACTAAAGTCTTTACTCGACTGCTTCTTTATTTCAGCACCTAGTTGTGTGGTCTCTAAAGCTTTCCTGAAACCAAATCGCTTATCTTGCTACACTTTATTTTGGAAATGATCTTAACGGATGCGCAACTCCGCACCGTGCTTTGTCTGGGCCCGTCTCAATCATTACACTTATTTATTCTTATTTTGCCAAAAAGACAAAGATGTTGTCGAATTGTTCAATTTCGATCATTTTCACCCCCTCTAGAAATCTATGGAGGTAGTAACCACAACATTGATTCTTAATTAGTTCATATAATCAAATCCCCACACGAGCTATTATCGTCATTGCTGTATGTGTGGGTTATTAGGGTTGACATTATAAGTGGCATAAAGTCAACAGAAACAGAAATATGTCATTATGACAGGCCTGTATTCTGATATCTCCACATTTAGCAAATCTCTGGACTTGCTACACCGGATCTGCTGCACGAGAAGAGCAGAGACTCCCATCCCACCCCCCTGTGTGAAATAAAATCAAGACCGAACAAAAACCTATTCTTTCCTTGGCATGCTTTCCTCCTCTATTAGCGCTCTAAACATAATGTCTGCGGTTTCCTTCACTTCAGCTTTGTTGATTTCAGCAACAATAATTCAAAAAAGGATCCAATTAGCAGCGCTCCATGGGTTGCTGTTTAATGTACTATTACGGTAGTAATACTCCCTTTGGGACGGACATATGATTTCAGTAAGCGCTGTTTTCTGCTTCAGCATCACAGAGCCATAGAGTCAAATTCAGGAAATGAATGTGGCAGAGGCTTAGAGGAGTCCATGCTGAAAAACAGCATCAGATGACTTGGATTATTTTCCAGTGATCATTGGGTAAATGTTTTTTATTTTTATTTCATTATTTAGGGGTTGCTTTCCCTGGAAATTTAGCACTTTGGCAGTCTGGCTTGGTTCAGTCTGTCAGATGGAACATATTGCGCAGTTCAGGATTATTTTTCGAATGAAGTGTACATTTTGCGTTCCTGCTCCGCTGTAAGCTTGACCAGACCGCTGACCTGTCCTCCTGTCCAGCACTCCACCAATCTCCTTTCTTTCATAATGACTTATTCCAACATGAACTTGGAGAGAGATTGCGATGATGCAGGGTTTACTCAGTGCGTTCACTCCCGTGCTTTTTCATTAACTACTGCGACTGTTTAGTTCAGTGATCTCGGTTGGAGCGTTGATGCTAATGAAGCAGACGGCTTCATACAGGCCTGTGAGATGCTTCAGATTCCTGCAGGAGGGTGGATTTGGATCCGGATGCGTATCTGTATAAGCGCAATGGCAACGTGAAAAGCCAGCTTTCGATACCACAACTTTTAAAATAGCTCCGGATTTAAATGCTTGGGCTATCTCCGGGTCCTTTCTCATTCCTGATCAGGACATGCAAGAAGAGTTCTTGGAAAGCAGATGGTATGGAATTGTAAATTGAAATCAATTTATGGTTGAAACCTTAACCAAATGAGGCATTAACTGTGAATTGTATTTCAGAACTTTTAATTTCTGTTCTAGTTGTTTTACAGTCCTTCCAGAATCTTGGACACAATACTGACTTCCTTTCTAAAGCTTGAAGCAAGGCTTTATGTGGGGGTGAGCTACTACATTGGTGGAATGCATGTATGTGGGTTTTTTATTTTTTTATTTTTGTACACATACTGTCCACCAATAAAATACTTCCCAGATTACTGGCTCATTTCATGGTGGAGGTGGTGATGAGTAAATATTGATGTTGGACAGGTTTCAGTCTAGAATATTTTGTTACAGATGCAACAATCAAGTTATTTGTCTTTAAAAAAAACAAAAACAAAACAGAACTGTGGGTATTGCCTGATGTCTGATTATCATGTCTCTCTGAGGTTCTCTTGACATATTTTGAGAAACTTCAGTACAATTGAGGAGACTTAATTTCCTGTGTTGACGTGTGTGATGTGTGGCTTGTCAGTTAACATTATCTACTTGAAATCACTCAGAATAGACTCGGAAAATGTTTTATCCAGGACTGAGCGATACTCCGTATCCGTATGTTAGATCTCAGTTATTCTTCTTTATCAGAATCTTGGTTAGATATACACTACTGGTCAAAGGTTTGTGGACATGTGACTGAAATTTCTCTCATGATGTTAAAAACCTTTTGATCTGATGGGTCAAGAAATATGCATTTCTTTCATTAGAAAATGTATTTTTTTTTATTTACAAAAAAAAATATTTATATGGTTAACTCTGAAAGAAATATTTCAGAAAAGCAGCTAGTAAATGTCCAGCATAGGTGTGAACTCATTTTAATACTGATTAAAAAGCATCTCGGGGGATTCCTGAAGAAATTGGTTGTGAAAATGCCAAGAATACATTTCTAGAAATTCAAGCCAAAAAGGGCGTCTACTTTGAAGTAGGGCTGCACGATTATGGCCAAAATGATGATCATGATTATTTGAATCAATATTGAGATAATGATTATTTATCACGATTATTCATTGATTTTAGGGACAACATATCTTAATTGCACTTTCACATTTAAATAAGCAGACCGCTGCTTTCACCTCGATGTTGTGCTACATTCCTGATAATGTACAAATATTTGCATCAAATTAGACTGATCCTGAAAGTGCATCATCTCGTAGAAGCAAAACATAAATAAAATTGTACCCAAAATATAGGATAAGTAACAATAAAAATACCATCAACCAAATGAAAATATGTGATCAAATATAACTATGTAACCAAATGAAGAAAATTCAGGCATATTCAGAAAAGGCAATAACGGCGTTTAGAGGAGGAGAGACGCAGCCAAATCACCCAATAGAGCAGTGCAGGGATGACGTCGTTTTGTACCGGAACACGGAAGTTAATATCACACCGGTTCCCTCAACAAAAACCAATAGGATTTTCACATATACTTGTGGATTATTGGCAAAAATAATAAGGTCTGTGATCAACAAAAGTTTACAACACTAACACGTTTTGAAATAAACAGCTAACCGTATACTATAAATGAACTACACCACAGTTGCTCGACTTCAACATAGGGATGTCACGAGAACCGATACTTCGGTACCAAGTCGGTACCAACATTCATAAAATGTGACCGTACTTCTTTTTCTGCAGTAACGTTGAATCCGTTTCTAATGGAGGTAGCGAGGTTGCAATTCTTCCAGATCTGAAGGGGGCAGCAAATACGCACAAGTGTTTGTCGGCCCACAAGTGGTGAAGAAGAGGAACAACGCCTACAAGCACACTGGAAAAACTACAGTAGTTTAGCTCCACCGCGACTCGTTGAGAGGAAATGTGGTTTGGAATATGGAAATACTTCACATTCGATGCAGATGACAACAAACATATAATTGATGCTCTGAAGCCAGTGTGCGATGCTATCATTCATTTCAAACAAAGCGAGGAAACGCCTGGAATTTGGCGAAGCACCTGAATGATGGTCCTATATTAGGTTTGTTTGAAGCAGCTGGCATTGTGGCCGTGAAACCAGCTAACGCTATGCGCCATGTAATGTTAGCCGTAGCCAGTTATTTGTTAACAATGCTAACGCATTGCAATGTTATAAACTACCTCCTAATGGATGTTTAGGAGTGCACCTCTACTGTAGCCTCCACTCGTTGTCAGTATTCGATAACTAAAATTAAGTATCGTGTACTTTTGGAGGTATCGGTACCGACTACTAGATTTTTGGTATCGTGACAGCCCTACTTCACCATCACCATCACAGAGCTTCCGAGAACTTTTCCAAACTTGATTTAAAACATTGTCCATAATACATATTTACTCTGTGGGTGAATGTTCATCCACGTTTTTGGGGGAATAGTGCACAGCAAACCTGAACCAGTTAATCTACAAAGTTTTTTCCTGTTCGGCGTGATGTTTCATGACCCCGACAATGTCTTTAGTGCCATTTAGCAACGTGTTACTGTTATGATTTCCCCTCGTGCAAGCGCTGGAGCTTGCAGCAAGCTCTGAAACACTGAAGCTAAAATGCTAACTCGTCTCCGAGTTTTGGCGTCATCCCTGCACCGCTCTATGGTGATTGGCTGTAAGTTTATTAAGCGCTTGATTGGACCTACAGTGGAGTTTTCTAGGAGTGGAGGACAAAATTTAAACATCAATATCCGAGTCAATGATGTTCATGTAATTGTGGGCAGTCATCGTAACGGAGATCAATATGCAATTAATTGTGGTACCCTACTTTTAAGATGCTAAAATATAAAATTATTTTGTTCAGTTTGTGTTACTTCAGAGTTTTTATTATTATTCTAAAATGTGGGGAAAAAATAGTGTGTGTGTGTGAGAGACATGACACTTTAACGATGCAGTGAGAAAACAAATATTACACTTGTATTGAATTCATCATACCTGAAAATCCTGTTTTGTACATTTCTGTTAAAGGGAACGATTGAAACAGACCCGTTCTTTCGGTCGTTTTGCTGTCTTCCTCTGCGAACTGATTTCCTTGGGAGCATTTCATGCTTCAGAAGCTGCTTTTCCTTCTTTTAATCCTGGCTGTATTCCCTAAAGTACGAAACCAATTACGAACTATCTTGTTTGCCTATCTTGTTCCCCCCCCCCCATTGGAGAGGCTATGGGCACAGGTTGCTGATTACTCTTCGCTTCTTTTCTGCACATGTATCTGGATGCTCAGCGTTAAGGAAAGACAGCATGGACTTGGTGGTTCTGTGTGTGAGCCAGTCAAAATTCTTAGTGTTTTCCATTTTCCACATTCCCATTCCAACTTAGCAGGACAAGAATGCTTACACATCGAACAGTGTGGTTGATTGCGTAGATGCGTTGTAGAGGATTTACTCACATAAAACAGAAATAAGCTATAATAATAACTCAAAACTCCTTGTTCATGTCAGTAGCGTGAGTGTAGCCAGCAGTTAAACGTGCACTGTCTGATTACACAGCACCGCTAAATGGAATTTATGGTATGTTTCTTACTTCATATACATAAACTACTATCTGTTATGCTGGACATGACCTATCATCAGACATAAACTTCTTGAGATATCTGTAAGGAGAGCTCTTGAGGATAATGTATGACGCACCATAAAGCTAATTTATCAATGTTAATGTATCTCAGGGAGGGAACAAAAACTCTGATTTGGCCGTAATATATATAAAAAAAAGGTTTTGTGTTAAGGTTTGGTCTATTCGCTGGAGTAATGGGATTTCCTGTGGAAACCTGCAGCTTTCTGACAGGATTCTGCTTGTGGATTATTAGTCTAGTGTAGAAATAGGTCATGCCATACTTGGATTTGCCAACGTAGTATTGTTTGGTGGCATGAGGTTATTTTTCTTCCAGCTGTCATTGCTGAAGGTGCTGGAAATATGACAGGCTGTTTGTTTTGCTTATAAGCCTTCGTGTTCTCATGCTGCGTTCACGTCAGCGACGATTCTTCACCATACGTTGCTGTTTTGCTAGTTCCTATTTTTATCTGCCAGTTATAGTGTCCCTGATCAAGCAATGCTAGTGCAAAATCCACAAAGCTAGCTACTGATGAAAGTATTACAAACACCCCCTTGGCATGTGAACACGGATGTCTTTCCAATAAAAAAAATAAAATGCATCTGTGCAATGCATGACTGTCTTCTATGACCTCAAAACAGCACTATTTCTGTCTCCTACTTTACCGGCTTAAAGGGCTTGATGTGCTGAAAACCTTGGCACTGCTCTATTTCGGGTGAATCGAACACGTTATGCTCGCAGCAGCAGAGCGAGTGTCATCGCCTAGATCAAGAACTGTGAGGGGGAATGTTTCACTGTCAAGGGAGAAAGGAAACATACAACCATTCCTCTCTCCTATTGATGGTTGCCAAATTGTTCCGCTTCTCATTTGCATAACGTTAATCTTTGCTCAACTTTATCACACCCGCTTAACGTTGATAATTTGTTTTCTGCTGCTGGAAATGGCTAACTCTGTGAAAATGAAAGTCACAACGCAGGGTTAGAGACTGAATGCAGCCAATGTGCTAGAGAGTCCGTCTAGCAGTAGAGCACTTCCTGCTTTCCTATGGGTACACTGTTTCTCTGTCCTTGTGTTGCATATGTTTGTCTTTTTGTGTGTGTGTAGGCATGAGAAAATGAGAGAGATGGTGATTGCGACACTGTACACAAGCTCAGACCTGCAACCTTGGCACTCCCACAGTATCCGTCACCCTGAATTGATGACATCTTGTTGATCTAGCACACACGTACACACTTACACACACCTTCTTTGTTTTGCTCTTAGTTTGCACACACACACAGAAAGTTGGGCAGATGGACAGACAGGCTCTTGCTCCCTCACACACACACACACACACACACACAATCTACGCTTGACTGACTCTTCCTCCGACTTTTACGTGAACTGGTTCTTCCTCTTTTTACGCCTTTGTCTCATCGCCACCGTTCCTGGTTCGAGGCTCAGGTTACTGTGGTCGCGCCAGAATTCCTAATCCTAGAGCCGAGTGTCGATCGCATCACGCAATGATGAATGAAGGTGTCGAATAGGTCAGGGTCACTCACATGCCATTTTCAAACTTTTGTTGTATTACCTAATGGTCTGGAGAGAAGTTCAAAACGAGTAGTGCCCTTTTCCCTTATACTACCACGTGTATATACAGGATGTATTTATTTATTTTTAATGTATTCAGACGTAAACATTAATAGCGGATTTATGACCAGTCAGAATTTTCGACCCCTGAAAAAAAACACTTTTATTAAATACTTTAGGTTCTGGATTAAATGGTTACCTAAACAAACTCATTTGTGCTGAATGTTTTGGAATTGTATACATGAAGGCATAATATAGTGTTTCCTTTAAATCTGATTTGGGGGATTAAAAAAAACTAAAAACAAATCAAATGTTTAGCCAGAAAACATCGGTAGTGGCGGTAGTGTAATGGCTGCTTCTGGAACAGGCTCACTAAACTTTATTGATCAGCTCATGATGGTAGCAGTAGAATGGATTCAGAAGTTTACTGGAATAGTTTGTTCTAATTTACAGAGAAATGCATCCAGATTAATCCGTGGAGGGAGGGATGGGGGGGCACTCTCGTCTCGCATACATCTTTTGATCTCAAACCCAAATGTCTTTGGTGAATAAAAGAATTGGCCTTGCCGTTCCAATAGTTTTGCAGGGGACCATATACATAGCTAGCTAAAGTCGGCATGAGAAAAGCTGTGTGAGTAAAGCCTTGATGTGCTGCAATAATATTTTTATTAATAATCTTTTATTATTCGATAAACGGTGAACCTATGTTTCTAAAATTTATTTATTTATTTAGTTAGTTAGTTTTCTCCTCCCCATAAGTTGGTCTCCTCAGGCTTCAGCCCTGTCCATCATAAAGTATGGATGCATATTTACAATATATTGGTAATAAATAGAAAATGTGAACTGCAATACACGCTTTGTAAATGTCATCTGTTAATAATTTTTCATTCAATAGAGCCTTGTTGACACAAAACAGACGTCCGTTTGACTGCTTTTAGACTTGTCGGTTGAAGGAATAGCATCAGTTCATAGTCAAAGCAGATTCCCAAAGTTTGCGTCCACGTTGGTTAATTGTTAACAATGCAGTAAATGTGGTAACTGGTGCAGCAAGGTTTGCTTTTGTGAAACCTCTCGTTCGTGAAGCACAGGGATGTTCCCGAGCAAGCAATTGGGTGAAAAAAGGCACTTTGAACCTCAGTCACTGCTAATCTGGGACATATTCTCATTGGCAGCCCAAAAATCTGGACCCTTTTGTTATGCCTGTGACAGATGGAAATGCTGGATTGTAGGTGATTTTACGTTTGTGTGTCTAGATCTCTGTATGAATCTAACCAGTTATACAAGCTAAATGTGCCTTTTGTTAGTTTTTTTTTCTTTCAAGCAACATTGAACATAAAGTGTTCCTCAGAATTGCTGATGCATTAACACTCATTTCAATGGCCCTGGATTGATTGCTGTGGGTTTAAAAAAAAATAATAATAAATTTTTAGCCGTCGTAATTTTTTGCTATGGCAACATGATGGCCACACATATACAGTAAACTATCACACTTGTGCTAATTTTGGAAACGTATAATACATTTGTTTTCGACAATTATACGTTATTTTGCTTTTTAGATCTCAGCGAACACTGATTTATGAATGTAAATTGTATGCTTTTAAAAGTATACCTTTTAATTTTAATAACTACATCTGATGTTTCCCCTTAGGCTTTCCTTTGAAAATGCAAAACCAGCTTCTCGTGCGTGTTTTGACATGGGAAATAAATGCACTGTGCTCACAACTTCAGCAGCATTGTAGTCATAAATGATTATTAGTTATCATAATTATTATTATGTAGTCATATTAATTATTATTTAATAAAAAAAAATAGTTTCTATATGACTGAGCAACTTCTCTGTTCTTCACTTATGGGTGGTTTTAGGGTATGTCTTCTTATGGATGATTCAGGTGAAAATGTGATGAAAGCATTGCTACATGTTAAACTTTTATTGCTTCATCCAATGGATTATCAAATGCGCCTTCTCAGCACTGATGGGCCTTGCTTGGATTTGTCTTGGTGTGCATGTTTTGACAAGGCAATATTAAACCTTATTTTTCACATAGCAAGGCTTCGTTTGGCAGACGGGTCACTCCCAGTCCTTCTGCCTGAGCTTGTTTTACTGCACAGTACTCATCTCGGCATTGACCCACTCATGCATTCGGTGGGTTTTAAGTGATCGTGACTTGCGCCCACCCAGGGTGTGTGGAGAGGCTGTGTGTGCCAGGCCCTGCGCTCTTTGTGTCCTGGTGATGTGCACCTCAGCTGGCCTGCTCCTTGGGAAGTCCAGTGGGAGCGGGGTACTGTCATCCTCTGACTCACTGCTCTTTTTTTTTTTTTTTCCACCATCTGCAGGCGTGTCACTCTGACATTCATTCCTTCTTTATTGCCATTCACCTCTCTTTATGTGCCACTGCTTGCTGGTGGTCCTGCTCTGTGATGGATGGTTTGGGTCATTTATCACACCACTGACACTAATGTTTACTGCTGGTTTAAAAGAGTGTTGGGGTGGGACATCAGGGTGAATGGCTCCTTCCACTCCTCCATCACAAGCTTTTCAAGCGTACCGATGTCTGGGTGTTCGGGGGCTTTTTGTATCCACTCGTCAGTGGAGACCATTCTCAGCATGTGACTTTAATTACAGATTAAGAGGTTTTAGTAGGGTGGGAACGTTAGTGTTGAATATTGTTTTCCTGTGTCGTTCCACTTTATTACACACAACTTTATTTGTGGACTTTTATGTTGTGAATTCTTTATATTTCTGGATTTCTTGAGTTAATGCTGATGTCTGGTGAAAATTTCATGTGTATAGCCTCATTGTATAAACTGAAAAAAATGTTGACGTGTCCTGAGTTCCCCCACTGTATATGATGATTTAAAAAGAAAAAAAGAAACTCATTGTACAGAAATGCACAGATCAGTCTTAACATCAATATTGTGTACGTCCCCCTTATGTCGCCAAAACATCTCTGACCCGTTGAGGCATGGACTCCATAAGACCTCTGAAGGTGTGCTGTGTTATCTGGCACCAAGACGTTCTCAGTAGATCGTTTAAGTCTTGTAAGTTGCGAGGTGGGCATTCATGGATCAGACTTGTTTGTCCAGCACATCTGACAGATGCTTGATCAGATTGAGATTGGGGCAATTTGGAGGCACCCAGTTGTCATGTTCCTGAACAAATTTTTGCAGAGTGGCAGGGCTAGCCTGCATTTTCCACACCACACTAGCTATGATCTGCATCGATGTTTAGGTAGGTGGTACATGTCAAAGTAGCATCCGCATGAATGTCAGGACCAAGGTTTCCCAGCAGAACATTGCCTAGAGCATCACACTTCCTCCTCTTGCTTACCTTCTTCCCATAGTGAATCCTGGTGCCATCTTTTCCCCAGGTAAGCCACACATATGCACCCAGCCGCCCTCATGGTTCCAAAGAAAGCGTGATTAATAAGCCCATTTTTCCATTGCTCCATAGTCCAGTTCTGATGCTCACGTGCCTATTGTAGGCGCTTTCAGGGGTCAGCACGGGCACTCCGATATGTCGCTGGCTACGTAGCAAGCAATGTGTCTTCTGACACTTTTCTATCATAGCCAGCATTAACGTTTTCAGCAATTAGTGCTACAGTATCTCTTCTGTGGGATTGGACCAGAGTGGCTAGCCTTCGTTCCTCACGCACATCAATGACCCTTAGACGCCCATGACCCTGTCACTGGTTCAATGGTTGTCCTTCCTTGGACCACTTTTGGTAGGTACTAACCACTGCATACAGGAACACCCCACAAGACCTGTTGTTTTGCAGATGCTCTGTCCCAGTCGTCTAGCCATCACAGTTTGGCTCTTGCCAAAGTCGCTCAGATCCTTACATTTTCCCTGCTTCCAACACATCAACTTCAAGAACTGACTGTTCACTTGTTGCCTAATATATCCCACCCCTTGACAGATGTCATTGTAATGAGATAAACTTATTTACTTGATCTGATCGGTGTATAGATTATATCAATATATAGTATAAATAAGTTGAGACCGTGAAGAATCGCACCATCGTGGATGGTATCATGGGGTTTTTTGGAAATTGCCATCCATGTACAAATCTTGTATACGGCATGTTTGGGCAACGCTTAAAAAGTCAAACATGTAATTTCCATTCAGAGTTTCTCATGATTAATTTCTCCAGCAAATGTTTCCCCCAGGGATGCACTCTAAGAGCTATAGAGCCATGGCTAGTATTGTTATGATTAATGATTGAACACAGTCAAGTAATGGCTTTTTGGTTGTAGAGTCGGCGAGTTCTGTGATTTGGTAATCAGGGTTGGCCAATAAAAATGGTGTTGAGGCATGTCTTCCCTAATGTCTGGCTTGGAGAAGGTTATCGGAAACCTGTGTATGTGTGTGCATTCATCTGCGGCTAGGTCAGAGATTCACAAGCTGCTGGAGCATTGATGAGCTGCATTGATCATCAGTATGTCTCAACAAGCACTTCTAAGCCTGATTACACAACAGTTGATTTTAAATACTAATTTGCTGGTCTTGTTTTCCCAGTACGCACGTTTTGGCTCATCTTGCATTCAATTCAGTTTTATTTTTTATAGCACCTTTTAACAGTGCATATTTGTCCCAATGCAGCTTTACAGAAGTATATAAATTCATCATTGAATAAATTCAGAATGATGTTAAAAGTGTGAATTTATCTCTAATGAGCGAGCTAAAGGCGACGTTGGTGAGGGAAAAACTCCCTGAGACGATATGAGGAAGAAACCAGACTCAAAAGGGAAACCATACTCATCTGGGTAACACCAGATGTCCTCTAATTCAGTTGTATTACCTCGCTTTGACCCGTATTCTTAGGAAAGTCAGCATTATCTGACACTTGCAGAGAACAATCCTGAAACATCACCAGACAAAGCAAGAAATGTGTTTTCAGTGTTAATCGGTTCTTTATTTTCCATCTGTTGATGGAATGAACCTCCTCACGAGTTCATGACCTCCCTGTTATGAGTGCAAATCATGCAGTTTCCATAGTCGAGACTTACGGTCATCATGGAGTGTCCCATAGAGGGCATTAAATGCTCCGTATGGATGAATAGATTTGGAACAGAAAGCCTCATGGCTCAGTGAAGAGGCCTGACTCGGAGATGAAGCTGGAAAATAGGGAGAGAATAGAAGGAAAGTGGGTGTGTTAGACGAACACTGAGTGCGTGTCTGTGTTTATCATTTACATAATCAGAATGTCCTCATTTTGTACCTTGAGTAAAACTACAGTGACACTTTGGCTTTGTTAACACTGATTTCAGACAGCGAGAGAGAAAGAGAGACTGGG
>CM022757.1:14266202-14281202 GCA_012411365.1 Ameiurus melas
CGGGAAGGGGGATTGTTTATTGCAGGGGTGCTCACACTTTTTTGACTTGCAAGCTACTTTTAACATGACTAGTCAAGGAGATCTACCTACATTAAAAATGCGAAACATATATTTATTTATATATATATATATATATATATATATATATATATACTGAGTATACATAAAAGAAAATATATATATGATATTATATATAATATACACACACAATATATATATATGTTCATGTACCTTGTATAACTGCATGAGCCCTTATATGACACACTACAATTCAGTACAGTTTTGGTCATTACCTTACTCTGATGACTTGCACTGAATAGAATCAGCCAGGGCTGCACAGTTCGGACAGTAGCTGTTGGTAGCCAGCCTCAAGCAGCCCTCCAAATGATGATCAGTCATTGTGGAACGGTATTTGGACTTAATCTTCATGTGGGGAAAAGGCTGACTCGCATAAATAAGTAGAGCCAAATAATGCAGTCAAGGAGGTTGTATATGTCCTCATGTTTGGTACTTTTCCCCTGTGAGTAAGTTCCAAAACTGTCCATGAACCCTGGACTTCAGCTGAAGGTCAGTCTGTAGTTTCAAAATCTCATCCTCCACTTCAGACGAGTTCAGGTGAAACAGCGTTCCAATTTTCAATGCGAGTGAATATACCTCAACATTGTCCCTAAAACGGGTAGCACATGAATGTAGTCTTGAAAGCGTCTGTGAAATTCTGAGCAACAGACGGCTGTCAATCTGCTCTGTGTAGCGTGCAATGTTCAACTGTGCACAAGCCTTCCGCTGCGTCTCCAGATCTGAAGCCAGGTTTTGGAAGTTCCAAAAATCATGGCGCTGCAGCTTTGAGGATAAAAGTTTCATTTTCCGTTTAATGTCATTAACTGCCTTTAATTTTTGTCTTTTCCTTGCAGCTCCAAATTAAGTTGGTCAGATCGGTTAAAAATGCTCGGTTAAAAAAAAGTAGAAAAAATAAAATATAAAAAATGTCTGATCAACACTGAGTTGGGTGTATTTTGCATGTTTAACAGCAAAGAGAAACTCCCTTATCTCCGGACAGAGCTCTCGAAATCTCTGCAAGAATTTACCCTTACTAAGCCATCTCATGGCAGTGTGTAGCAGGAGCTCAGAGTGGTCGCAGTCTGCCTTCTCCAGATGTGCACGGAACAGCTGTCTGTGAAGTGATCTAGCACGTATAGAACAGGCGATCTTTGTTGCCACATCCTCTTTCATGTTTAGCATTTTTGCGCATAAGGCTTATGGTGTATTATGCAGTGGTACTTAAGGAAGTCAAGGAAAGCATCGTCTTCCCTGCACTTGGCAATGAATCCGTTTGCGCTGCCAACCACCATGGATGGGGTGCCCCATCCATGGTGTCTGATATCAGTTTGCACACTGGGAGCTGGGTTTTGTCAATGAAGTCTTTAAAAGACTGAAAAATGTCCTGCGATTTCACTCGCTGGTCTTTAGCACTGGCGCGCTTGATCGCACACGCGTGGTGAGAGAAAAGACGAGATCTCAGGCTGGCGTCACGAACATCATTTATTTTTATTTTTTTTTGGAATGGCGATCTACCCGCACTTCCTTTGTGATCGACCGGTTGATAGCGATCGACATATTGTGCACCCCTGGTTTATTGGATAATGTCCAAGGCTGAGGAAAAGGCTTTTCCAATTCCCACATTTTTTGAGCACATGTGGTTTTTGAGATATAGTTGGCCTTTAAATCTTGCAGAAACCCTGCAGCCCTGGTTAACAATCTTTAATCAAACATGGTTAAACAAAGTTTTAAAGTCACTTGAGTCAAGCTTCTAGACCGTATACCGAACGGTTGTATGTTTCTATTGAGGGATTACTTTCAAATTCAATAGATAGTTGCCTAAAGCATACATTGAGTCTGATATCCTCTTGACTTAATTTAGTTTTAGGCTGTAATTTTATTATTAATGTTGGCCTGCCACACCAAAATCTGTAGTCATGAGGTGCTGCTGCCTAAGCGTTTATATTCTAAGGCTGCTTAATAACAATTAGAAAGACTCTTTAGGACTCAAATTTCATTTGAATATCTTTTGTAATGGGCCCTTGCAAAAATAAATAAATGTACAGTGTCTGCTTCGATGCTGGCTTCACCCAAGTCCACATAAAGGGTGCTCATGAGGTCTTTGTTTAATTCTAAAATTAGAAATGCGACACACTACACCTTTGTATACACAGTGGACAAATGCAAATGAGAACCGTGAGGCCACACGTGTGGTATTTGGGACAAGGCCAGAAATGCAGAGGCGACCTGAGAAACACGCATGTTACGTTTTAACCAGGAAATGAAAAGTAATTAATGTTTCTTTCTCCTTACCTGCCTGTAAGGAGGTACGGGGGTACTGAGTTTGTTGACAGGGCTGTACATTAACTTTTGGAGCAGGTACCTGCCCACTTTCGCACGCACGAGCTGCCCATGATGGTCTAGTGTTGTTGTGGTTGATTTGAGGGAGAGCGTATGCCACCCCTCTCTTCCTGAGAGCATGGCTGTTTTTGCTCTCTTGCGGATGGCCGGGGCAACATCGGGATTTGAACTCGCGAACTCTGGATGAATCTCTGGGTGAATGCTTTTTCTGTTGCATAGAGCCCCATTTCATTTTTTTTTTTTTACTCACTGAATCTCGATCCTTATTTACTTTTAAGAGTAGTACATGACATTAGAACGTATAGTATGATGAACATGGAGGCCTTTTTTGTACACCGCTTAGATTTAATACGAGCCCATTCTTCAGTCCATACCTAGGCACAATCTGTGTCTCCCTAAAAGGTTTAGCCAATCGATCATTTGTTTCCAAAGTGATTAATGCTTCTTTCGCTTGACCTCCCTCTTATTGACCCAAAGATTTCCTGAGGTAACTTTGAAGTGGACTTCCTGAAGTGCATTTCCCTTGTTTGCTAGAGCGATTGCTTCATAGTCAGTGAGAGGCTGTTTTATGAGCCCACAGGGACAGGGGTATTTTATTACCACCCTTCAGCAAAACACATGCACAGTGCAGTAACAGAGGTCTTTTTTTTAAGTTAAAGTTGTCATTTGCATGTTGTTTGTGAAATACAGTATTTAGCTGATTTTCTTCTGTTTTTGTGTATATCTCCTATTTAATTGTTTCAGAAATTTAAATGATAATGTTATTTATTGAAGCAAAAAGTTTATCCAGTACCAACTGGGCCTGTGTGAAAATGTATTTCCCCGTGTAGTTACTAATTCCCCAAGTCTATAAAACTGCATACATAATGGTGTTCAGGTGGACTAAACACAACCAGGCTTGATTACTGCAAACCCTGTTCAATCAAATGAACACTTAAATAGAACTTTTTCAACAGCATGAGGTTGGTTAAAAGGTCTTACCCATGATGAGGAAGAAGGTTATTTGAAATACATCAGTCTGGGAAGGATTACAAAGCTGTTTCAGAGGCTCGGGGACGCCACAGAACCACAGTGAGAGCCATTATCTCCAAATGGAAAAACTCAGCGCAGTAGTGAACCTTCCTAGAAGTGGCCGACTTTCCAACGTTCCTCCATGAGCACAGCAAACTGCTCATCCAGCAAGTCACAAAGAGACAAGGACAACATCAAAGACCAACAGGCATCTCTTCTATCAGTAAAAGTCACTGTTCATGGCTATCAGAAAGAAACTGGGCAAAAATGGCATCATCGAAGAGTGGCGAGGCGAAATCCACCGCTAACCCAGAAAAACATTTAAGGCTCATTTGAATTTTGCAAATACACACCTTGATGATCCTCAAAGTTTTTTGGGAGTACGTTCTGTGGACTGATGAATCAAAAGTTGATCTGTTTGGAATACGGAGGTCCTGTTACATCTGGCATAAACCAAACCCAAAATTCCACAAAAAGAACATCATACCTACGGTCAGTCATGGTGGTGGAAGTGTGATGGTGTGGGGATGCTTTGCTGCTTCAGGGTCTGGGAAACCGGCAATAAATGAGGGAAACATGAATTCTGCTCTCTAACAGAAAATCCTAAAGGAGAATGTCTGGTCAGAACTGGATTATGTAACAAGACAATGATCCAGTGCCCAGGAGTAAGTTCTAGTTTTATAGTTATTGCTGTTAAATGTGGCACGGTCAAATTTTAAGTTTAAGGGGGCAATTAGCTTTTCACATTGGTGATAGGTGTTGGATAACTGTTTTTGCTTTGGTGAAGATTAAAGTAATAAAAACCGTTTTGTGTGTTTACTCAGGTTGCCTTTGTTTTACTTTGTTTGAAGATCTAAAACTATTTAGTATGAGAGATGTACACAAAAATGGAAGAAAGTCAGGATGGGGCAAATACTTTTTCACAGCACTGTAACATTCATTTCATGCAAATATTTGAAACACTTCCTAAAATCCTAAATGGGCATTTGAACTTGTTTGTAAACGAGTTTCTGTGTTGAACGCCTTGCAACTTAATGACTTCCACCAGTACATTATATTACACCACAGTGCTGTTGAATTGTTGATGCTCATTGGTCAGAAAGTGTGATTCATTTTGTATACCAGCAGTTCTGACACTAGTTTCAGCTGTCATTTTAATTGCAGCCTTTTATTAACGCACTTATTCTTATATATTCTTGTTTCTATAGCAACAGCTTATCTATGGGCTTGTGTAACGAATGCTCAACGTGTGTGATTGTTGATCTGGTGAACAGTTCTAGTGTTCCGATGAGGCATGCATTCACTATATTGGAAAGTCTCCAGTGACAGTGTTTGGGTTTTTTTTATTATTAATATTATTATTATTATTTTTTTTTTTTTATAAACAGAAGAAAATTGGACAATTTTCACGATGGATTATTGTTTCTCAGTAAGATTTTTTTTTCCCCAGTTCCTCCAGGATTTTGCGATTGCAGAAATAAGCGCAAAATCAAGCAAACTGCAGTATTCGGAGGAGCCTGCAATTTGTGTAAATTACCGCAGATTAAATTACCGCCAAGACGTGTCATGTGAACGTGCATTCAGCCAAAGCCCTCTTCGGTTCACGTGCATCGAACACGAGTCCAGCTAAAAGGTCTCATTTACCAACAATCATGATCAAGTTGCATCGCAAAAATTGCAAAAAGTCACAGCAAAATCGAGCATTTTTGACTGGAACAATCACAAGTAAAAACTCCTGCACGGACTGATTTTTTTTTTTTTTTTCGAACTTGTAAAGGGAGGGAAAAACAGAGAGGCCATTGAGGAAATGACTGTTTGTTTGTAGGTGCTATGATGTTAGTTATGACAAGAACTAACTTGTTTTGCTATTTTGACCTTCCACAGCATTAAATACAGCTGTAAATGCATAGAAACTGTGCCTTGTTGTGATTATTATAAGAAGAATAAAAACCTTTGGGACATGCTGTTACTGGACAATACTCAGCTTCAGGGTGGTAACAGGAGGGGTAATTTTGCTTCGTGTCTGGCTCAGTCACACCAAACCCAACTCTGATTTATTTTCTCATAACAGCACAACTTATCATATTTACACATATAACTTGTCATATTTTAGTCCTTATCAACAGTATTCAAACAGCAACAGGTTAAATCTGACATTATATACTTGGGAAACGATCAACCTTGTGTGTATCTCTCGTCTTTGTGGCAGTGTTGATCTTATTTTGCGCCTTTTTTATCTTCAAACGCAACGTTTGAATTACACACACTGTTAATCCTGTTCCTCTCTACATGGTGTATGTCTTTTTTGGGGGAACAATAGTACACAAAGCTTTTCTGAACTGTTCTGGCCTGAAGCAAAGTCAAACAATTTGAAGTGCTGAGCTCTTTCAGACTAACGGTGTATGCCATTGTCACCTTAGTAGTTAAATTTCAATGGCTTTTCCCCACCTACACACTAAAATACCGGTAGAACAAGTTGTACCTTAGACAGTGATATAAAAAAAATAATAATTGTTATATTTTTTTTTTATAGCTTTAGTTTGTCTGTTGTGGCGGACACACACCTCTCTTGTGGCCCTGAACTGTGTGTTATCCAAACACACACACACATATATATATGTGTGTGTGTGTGTGTGTGTATGTGTATATATATATATATATATATATATATATATATATATATATATATATATATATATATATATATATATATATATATATATATATATAATTTCAAAAATTGAGCTGCAACAACTAATGGATAATTTGGACATTTTCACTCACTTTTGTTGTAAGCGGTTTAGACATTAATGGATGTGTGTTGTTATTTTGAGGGGACAGCAAATTGACACTGTTATATAAGCTGTACACTCACTACTTTACACTGTAGCAACGTGTCATTTCTTCAGTGTTGTCACATGAAAAGATATAATCAAATATTTACAAAAATGTGAGGGGTGTACTTACTTTCGTGAGATTCTGTGTGTGTGTGTGTGTGTGTGTGTGTGTGTGTGTATATATGTGTGTGTGTGTGTGTGTGTGTGTGTGTGTGTATATATATAGTATGTATATATATGTATATAAAATACAATACACACATACATACATGTACACGTGCACACACACACGCACACAGAGTCCTTGGGATTATGTGCAAAGCAACCTGATAGGTTATCATCTAAATAAATAGGAAGATGGTGAAACAAGGCATCAAGGAACGTTTTCAAAGCGTTTTTTGTACTAATGCAAAGGGAATCAATTCCATAACAGTATCTGATTTATGTTTTGTGCCTTTATTTAAAATGGCTTGTCTTGTGGCTTTATGTTCCTTCCTGCTCTTTTTTTATCCCGGTTTGAACTCTTTCCATCTCACCTCACCTTCACCACGCTCGGACTTGCGAATATTGGCTCCATGCCCGTATTTCATTTGCCGCCCTCTTTGTGTTAATATATCTCTGTGTATGACTTGTGTGTGTGTGTGTGTGTGTAGCATACACTCCCCATCTGTGTGAACAACCTGCATTGTCTTGGCATTATCCTGATGATCCCAGAGGACACTCCTCAGACCAGTTTAGATTCAGTGCCTTTTGTAGAGTAAATCACTTTTTCCTGTTCAAGCTTAGGTATTACACCGGCTACATCATAATCCAGCTCAGACTCAAATCCAAGCTTTTAGCACAATTGTGTGTGCAACCCACCCCCCACCACACACACACACATCAAAGGTTTAAACAAGAGCAATATGAGCCTGGTGAACTCCTTCCTTCCTGTCTCCCTCCCCCATTTCCTTTCCTCCACACCCCCTTATCTGATTGCTCCTGTGTGCTGCAGGAGGCTCAAGGACAGAGTTGTAGTGTCGTCAATACGTGTTAAAATGAGATGTGTTCTGCCAAAAAGCTGCGATGGATGGAAAGGTCCTGCCATACAAGAGCACCTTGGATAAACAGTGGAGAGACTGAAGAGCTTAAACGAAGATCTTAAACGCCTGTGCAGACAAAATGTCCTGAAGTGAAAGAGTGAAATACACCATGGAGCTGAATGTGCATTCATTCACTCTGAATGGGCGGATACGAGCAGAGACAAAACTCCTCACATTTACACTTATTCTTTTAGCAAATGCCTTTCATCCAAATTAGCTTGCAAGTTTGGCAGAATAAAATGCAATCATCAGAGAACACACTTTAAGGGTTTTCTTGGAGTTTTTTCTCGCTCCAATTTTTGTGAAATGAATACCTTGTCTTTGCGTCATTAAAATCACTTGAGGCCCACTCTTTCTTAAAAGCATGACGCAATAATAATCTTTTTTTAAAGTCGTTCGTGGAAGTCTGAATTTGTGGGCAAAATTCTTTCAAATGCAGTTGTAATAATTTATGATTGTTCAATGTAACATTTTATAAAATCTTAAAGGGGCCATGTAATGTGGTTTTAAACATTATTTTGTTTGTTGGGTTTAAGAGAATTTTTTAACACGCTCTAATGTTTTAAAAAAAAAAACACATTATTTGTCACATACTGTACATTTATTGTAGTACATCTATTCCCAGGTTGCCTGAAATGCTCCGGTTTTTTTCCAAAGTCCCTCCTTTCGAAAAGTCCAGAGTGCTCTGTTTGGCCAACTGACCTATTGTGTTGTGATTGGCCAAAAATGTGTGTCAGAAATGTAATGCTCAGCCTCCAAGGCTTCTAAAGCAATTCTAAGCTCCTAAGCAACATGTCGTCCGTTTTACTGTCTCGGTTTGAGCCCGAGTTCGATTCAGAGCAGAACATTTCTCATTGGTTCTTTTTTATTGTGTAACTATCTTACCTTTCAGATCCGATTTAAAATCCGGCGGGCCAGCGCGTTGTTGTGTGCAAAACTGTGGTGTACACCGCTTCTGTGTGTACACAGGTACTCCTGCGATACAGTGCCTTGCGAAAGTATTCGGCCCCCTTGAACTTTTCAACCTTTTGCCACATTTCAGGCTTCAAACATAAAGATATAAAATTTAAATTTTTTGTGAAGAATCACCAACAAGTGGGACACAATTGTGAAGTGGAACGAAATCTATTGGATATTTTAAACTTTTTTAGCAAATAAAAAACTGAAAAGTGGTGCGTGCAAAATTATTCGGCCCCCTTACTTTCAGTGCAGCAAACTCACTCCAGAAGTTCAGCGAGGATCTCTGAATGATCCAATGTTGTCCTAAATGACTGATGGTGATAAATAGAATCCACCTGTGTGTAATCAAGTCTCTGTATAAATGCACCTGCTCTGTGATAGTCTCAGGGTTCTGTTGAAAGCGCAGAGAGCATCATGAAGACCAAGGAACACACCAGGCAGGTCCGTAATACTGTTGTGGAGAAGTTTAAAGCCGGATTTGGATACAAAACGATTTCCCAAGCTTTAAACATCCCAAGGAGCACTGTGCAAGCGATCATTTTGAAATGGAAGGAGTATCAGACCACTGCAAATCTACCAAGACCTGGCCGTCCCTCTAAACTTTCAGCTCAGACAAGGAGAAGACTGATCAGAGATGCAGCCAAGAGGCCCATGATCACTCTGGATGAACTGCAGAGAACTACAGCTGAGGTGGGAGAGTCTGTCCATAGGACAACAATCAGTCGTACACTGCACAAATCTGGCCTTTATGGAAGAGTGGCAAGTAGAAAGCCATTTCTCAAAGATATCCATAAAAAGTCTCATCTAAAGTTTGCCACAAGCCACCTGGGAGACACACCAAACGTGGAAGAAGGTGCTCTGGTCAGATGAAACCAAAATCGAACTTTTTGCCCACAATGCAAAACGATATGTTTGGCTGGTTTGGCTGGATATATTTGGATGGTTAAAATTGAGGGGAAGATGGATGCAGCCAAATACAGGACCATTCTGGATGAAAACCTGTTGGAGTCTGCAAAAGACCTGAAACTGGGACGGAGATTTATCTTCCAACAAGACAATGATCCCAAACATACAGCAAAATCTACAAAGGAATGGTTCACAAATAAACGTATCCTGGTATTAGAATGGCCAAGTCAAAGTCCAGACCTGAATCCATTCGAGAATCTGTGGAAAGAGCTGAAAACTGCTGTTCACAAACGCTCTCCATCCAACCTCAGTGAGCTCGAGCTGTTTTGCAAGGAAGAATGGGCAAGAATTTCAGTCTCTCGATGTGCAAAACTGATAGAGACATACCCAAAGCGACTTGCAGCTGTAATCGCAGCAAAAGGTGGCTCTACAAAGTATTAACGCAAGGGGGCCGAATAATTTTGCACGCCCCACTTTTCATTTTTTTATTAGTTAAAAAAGTTTCAAAAATCCAATAGATTTCTTTCCACTTCACAATTGTGTCCCACTTGTTGGTGATTCTTCACAAAAAATAAAAATTTTATATCTTTGTTTGAAGCCTAAATGTGGCAAAAGGTTGAAAAGTTCAAGGGGGCCGAATACTTTCGCAGGGCACTGTACATCTTTGGAAAGCTATGTATTCGATTGATATAAACCGTTTCAAGATACAATCACAACAGCAGCTACAATCAACATCTCAGTCAGACAACCAACATACAAACATTTGAGGCAACTTGGCAAACTTTAGCTAGTACGTTAGCAGAGGAGTACAACTGAGCTACAACACAAAACTCTGCATTTGTATAGTCAATAGCAGATGCTTCATAAAACAAGCAAACACACTTACAGTTTCTGATTCACAAGCACACAATTGTTCGAGCAAAGTGGGAATCGGTCCATTTTTCAGCAGTAGCCTTTGTGTGTAGTAAAAATAAACTTAATTTCTTTTTGGAAGGCCAAACAAAGGGGTTTTGCTTTCACACCAAAACGCATAGTGTCTCCACAACACAGAGTCTTAAGTTCACCGAAGCTGCTGCCTGTGGGCGGGATTATGCTAATAGTGCATGCTGTGACCTAGACGTTTGTGGAAGTAATATTTGGTCTTTGAACGATGTGTTTTTGGCAGGTATGGATCAGTGTTCTCTGTTTGATAGAATAAATCCCTTTGGGGGAGACTATGAGCTTTGTGACTTTGCAGATCTTATACATGCACAAACCGATACATTACACATCAAAACAAAAGAAAAACATTAAAAATCACATGACTCCTTTTTAAGGTTTCAAACATGAACTCAGAACAGATTTTAAAAAATTTGCCTTCTAATAGATTACTTTTAAGTACACATATGATCAGCCTTGCATTATTAGACTTGGGGAGGCAAAAATGACTGACTGAAATTAGACTTTTTAGTGCACTTCACATACGGAGGAAATTGTAGATTCATGCGATATTCCGTATGTCATGTATTAAATTATTAGATAGGCGGAATAGCATGTGATGTCAATGACGCTATTCGTGGGGTTGAATTCTATTCATATAAGCTATAACATTCTGTTCAAATAAAGCCATAAAATGCATCATGATTACGGTCACTAAAGCAAGGTTAGGTTTACAATGTTTATGGAAGACAGACATGTAAAACCTATTAAAGAATAACCTGTGCTCTTCAGGACTTCATGATGTCTCCAGAGTGGACTTAGTGGAGGGCTTTAGATGTTAGGGCGCCGTTTGAGACAGAACCTGCATTTCCAAAGCCTGTAAAATGGATCAGCTGTAATCCTGCGTTGATTGTGAGATTGTTTGGGATTCGCAGTTCTGGGCGTAAAGACCAGAGAGACAGCTCTGCTAGATGAATGAATTAAGTCACAGGAGGACATTAGGACATGTGGAGGAGCCTTGATATTTGTGTGTGTGTGTGTGTATGTATGCGCCTGCAAGAATAGCAGCAATAAATGGGCCTCTGTGGCAATTGATTGTTCTACACCACTCCCGAGGAACATGACATCACTAACGGCAGAGACGCTTGACTGCATGTTTGTCACCTCAGTAATTAAAATATTGTTGCGCTTCCAGTACTTTATTATTCCTGACCACGTTGTATTGCAGTACAGCAGTGAAATGTCACCTCAGTTGAACAAAGGGCTGTTTAATGGCTCACGTCTAAGTGCATGTGTGCGCACATGCCTGCGTTCATGTATGTGTGCACAAACACTGTAGTGACCTTTTGACACTTGTTTTAATTGTGTAATACTGTATGAGCCCTTTTTTTCAGTGCAGTTCACATGTCTCAGTGCTTCATAGCATGACTGCAAGAACAAGAATGCCAATCATGTATGTTACTCTGAGAGCATTCTTTTATGTATACACACATGTTGAGACCGTCCACCAAGTCATGAATGACCTATGATGCAGTGTTGGTGCTAAATGCCATGGTTGTAGAGCCATCTGTTCCTGAAACCTTCTCACCTGGTCTATAATGATTCCTAATAACAAGGGACTGCTGGATATTAGGAGGACTCAGTTACGGACTAGCATTCATTAACCTCCAGAAGAACAATGTTCTGAGAAATGGGACTCACTTTGGGAATAACAGGAAAGGTGATGTGTTATTAAAGATGACTGTTGCACTTCTGAGTCTGGGAGGGATGATGCTAGTCTTGTAGAACCTGGTGATGATGCACTGTGACCGATATGCATTTAAACATGCATTTGAAATACAAAATACTATGTACTTTGCGTCATGCTTTTGTGTCCTGGGTTTTTTTTTTGTGGTTTCGTTACACATTAAATGCTTTGCATTGACATGATGTAAACTCATGGCAGATTGAAAAGATTGTTTGATTAAGAAACACCAAGGTAAGATCAAAGGTATCTTATGTTTGGGAACATGAACATCAGGGCACTTTTCAAACATGTTACTGACTCATCTGGGAGGAAATATGAACCCAACAATGTATTGAGTAACTCCGTTTTATTCAGCGTGTTTTAAAAAGCATGTCTCTTGCTATGGGATGTTTTTAAAAACATTGTTTCAGTGATTGATAATGTGATTGATAATGTTCTGTTTGGCGGCATCGGCATCAGACTTGTTGGCTTGTTACGGACAAACCAAGTATTCAAAACATGTTTGGTAAATTTTGTGAGGCTTACTCTGAAGATGATGTGCCAAAATTTGTGTTGATTGTACAAAATTTGTAGGAGTAGTAGGGGGAAAATAACCGTTGTTGCCCAATCCAAGTTGGTGGAAAATCTAATTTGGTGGAAATTGAAACCAAAGGGTGTGTTGAATTCTATTCAATAGTATTTGTATAGCCCTGCGATGGACTGGCACCCTGTCCAGGGTGTACCCCGCCTTGTGCCCGATGCTCCCTGGGATTTTCTCCAGGTTCCCCCGCGACCCTGGAGAAGGAGTAAGTGGTAGAAGATGGATGGATGGATTATTTTATATAGCGCTTTTAACAATGGACCTAGTCTCAAAGTTAGTTCATAGTTCTGATAGCAAAATGTCTGTGTTAGACTGTTGTACTGTACTGTCTAAGGCACACTTTTTTATTTTTTAAGTACAAACTTTATAGATTTTTTTAAAAAAAATGTATGACTTCTACATTATTGAGTCAGTACAAAAACATTTTATATTCCCAAACATTGGTTTTCCAGCAGGATATTACGTAAGACGCTTTTCAGATAAAAAAAACCCAATGAAGGTTGCTGGGTTTTTGTGCAAAAATAAGTATCGAGTGCGACAAAGTCTCCAGAAGAACAGTGACTGGTTCTGCAAGATGCTCAATAAAACTTTCAGCTCATTTCCTTATAAAACTGTACCTGAGACGACTACAATTATTAATTAATTAATTAATTAATTAATTAATTATTTATTATTATTATTTTTAGAAGCAAATGGTCGTCACACCAAATGTTGCCTTTGTTTCATTTATCTCTGTTTACTGCTCTTTATAGTGGTGGTTTTTATTTTTTAATGTAGGAACATTTAATTTCTTTCTCTTTGAAGGCATCTTTGGTCTACAGTGTTTTTCTTTGCATGTGCCTAAGACTTTTGCACAGTACTGTAATTCGTATTCTACGTAGACAATGACATCATCTCCACCTTATGTGGTGCAGTTCAAATTGTGAGCCAGTCGGGTTATCCAAACACGGATAACTTCCGGGAATGCTTTCACGTGACCTAAACCTTGTGCAGCTTTGTAACGGCTATGATATAACCATTCATCAAAGACACAGTCAGACATGAGTCAACTTGTATCCCAGAATCGCAGTCAGTCTAATGCGAGAACGTGTAATTATGCTCTATTTGGCATGTTCTCTAGTCACTACATTCACCCGCAGTATTTGGAAAGAGGCCAGGCGTGTTATTACTGAAGTTGTGTACTTTCACTTTAGAGCTCTTAACATTTCCAATAGTCTCTGAGCGTTTTTGTTGTTGTTCTCTTTACTTTGGACCGTTTTCAAGCTTCAGGGTTAGCACAGGTGATGAGCACACTGCAAGCAGATGCACTTTCAATGTTAGCTTTGCAACATGATGCACAAAGGCCTCATGGACAAACAGATGAAGTCTTTCTAGCGCTCGGGCCACTTTTCAGAGCGTACATATTCGTGGAACCATCTACCCTGAGGAGCTTTAAAGAACACTTTCCCATTCTCTCTCTGACTCCAGGTTGTTTTTAACCCTGATAGACCTGCCTGGCTGCCTGAGTCCCTCTTTCCGCACCATGCAGGAAATGAGCCTCCCTGCTGTTTCTCAGCATGATAGAGGAGCCTGGAGCTGTATGCTAATGACGCTGCTAACACCACTGTAACGCCAGCACTCCAGGCCAAGCAAACATGCTAATGCTTCCCATGAGAATTAGCCTGTGGATGGTAAACCAGTACGGTTTGTTCTTAAAGGAACATTTAGATTTACATTTAGACAGTTGCACGGTGTGACATTAGAGATTACATTACTTAATCTGAAGGCTGATTGATTGGGTAATCCGTAGTTCTTGGAGAAGAAGATTTCTTTTGACAGCGGTGATGTGAAATATTTTTTTCATTATTCTTTCTTTGCCTTTTGATCCCGTGACTCGATATCTCAGTGACCACCCACTAGTTGTTCATATTCATAAGCCGGCTTGATGCTTATTGGGCTTGATGAATATTCGTTAATTAACATGCACAAGTTTGGAAATCTGAACGGTTTGAATTTCTGCAGAATGTGAAGAATGAAGAAATATTCAGCCTGACTAAAGTGTAGGATTTGGCAGACAGCATGGTACTGTTAACACACTCCAGTGAATTAGCTAGCTTATCATAAGGATATTTTCACAACAACACAAGCAGATGTCATTTTTAAAACCTGTTGCAGGTCCAAACCTGAGCATGAAGGTGTAGAGCATGAATGTGTAGAGTCATTATTGGATGTAATAAAGCTTTTTTTCAATCAACTACACATTAGTATAAGCTCTGTTTCACTCTGGCCACTTTGGACAGTTCAAGTGGTCATTAAGTTTGTTCTTGTAAGTTGTAAATTATATTAAAATGAAGAAAATCAGTTCAGGCTTAAAAAAAAAAAAAAGCAGTTAGCACCGGCTAAAGAAATCCCTAATATCCACAATATACCTATTTATCTATACCCGGAGGGTGGGGGGGTCTGTTGACCATCAGTACTGTGGATTGTTATCCTGTTGGGGGTTAGACACTCCAGATTCTAGAGATCATTGTATTAAACAGAAAATCTGATGAGAAGCTCAAGTGCAGAATGATGTCATCAAAA
>CM022757.1:14286202-14328702 GCA_012411365.1 Ameiurus melas
TTTCTGTTCGTCCTTTCTGCAAGATACTCCGTAAAACTTACCAGCTTATTTCCTTATAAAACAGCACAAATTGTACCGGGGACTATTATTTTGTTTTAATTTACATTTTTTTGTCACACCAAATATTGACATGGTTTCATTTACTACTGTTTACTGCTCTGTACGTTGTTCTTTTTTTTAAAATGTAGAAACATTTAATGTCATTATTTTGAAGGCGTCTTTTGTGCTACAGCATCTCTTTGCATGTGCTTAAAACCTTTTCCTTTGAGTCCTGTAGGTCTCGTTACCGTGACAGTTTTAACAATGATGCATCTCATTCTCTCATCAGCGTTCTCTTCATCATATCTCTCTTCCTTGCTAATGATCTTTGCACAGCACCATGACCATTAGGTTCCCGGTGTATGAGCCATTACTGTAGAAACTTTTAACCAAAAGCACGTTAAAATAAACTTATCGTTCATGAACTACTGTCCGAAGTGTGCGTTTACACATCGTCAATGCACGCCATCTGACCAATCAGATTTTATAATTCTACCTATGTTTACACAGATTTGCTACATGTTGTCGTGATTATTTGAATAGAATTAATAGTATGACCAAATGAAATGATAAAAATAATTTCTGTGAAAAGCCTGAGAACCGTGCACTCGGGGAGAATCCATATTGTTTGAGTAATTAAAAGAAACAGTTCTTTTTACGTCTGCTAGAGTCAGCTTCGCTCCCAGTTAGTTAGTTAGAAAACACATAAACGTGTTTGACAGGTTTCTTATTCAAAAACGGTGATGATTGAGTTCCTCAGTAACTCGAAGCAGGAAGGGGAAGAATTTATTTTTGTTAATCAGACAAAATAAGTAGGCTAATAATAGATTAAAAAAAGCTGATGGATCTATAAATTCACCTCGGTACTGTAGTGAAGTGCAAGCTGTGTCTATGGCTGAAGGTGACTTTATTGGGGTAGTGTTACAGTATGGTGTATCGCAATAAAACCATCTCTGTTTTTATTGCAGTTCATTTTTCCTGATAATGATGATTAGCTTGAGGGTATTCCGATTCATTACACTTTCCTTTCTGTTCTCTCTTCTAACTTCCTGAAAGAGCTGACAGTCACAGCCCGGTTACACAGCATGTAAGGTTGGCACGAAGCCATCACAACAGCCTATCTGGCTGCACACTGGAAGGAATCACATCTGAGCAACAACAGTAGTAGCAAGCTACAAAAAGATAGCAAGTAGAGAGAGGCCTTAGAGCCAGAGTGAAAGAAGGTGGGTCTTCTGCTCTTGATGGCATTGTTCCTGAGAAAAGACCACACCCCTAACGGTTTGGATAGCTAGTATTTTGTAGTATGACACAGAGCACGTACCATACTTGAGAAGCTTAAAATCACTGTTCTGGGGCACGGACTGATGGGCATGCTCTACGTGAGCTTGCACTTCAACATCATGGTTGCCCGGGTTACAGAGACAAGTTTGCCCGTGAAACACAAGAGTGTTGAAGTACAGATCTTTCTGTGAGATGGGATGTGGTCCTGAATATAATTTCGTTAGTCATAACATAAGTGGGCTGTTTGATTAATTTTTTTTTTTTTTTTTTTTTTTTTTTTTATATATTGCATATATATATATATATATATATATGTGTGTGTGTGTGTATAAAAACTAGGCCTACACAGTTCAGTGTTAATTAGCCTAGTCATGCTGATTAATATTCCATCCATTCTCAGAGACTTTAGACTGAAGGGTAAGGGCATTATATAGATTTATTTTAGAATTCATAAATAGGATCGTGTAGATTCCATCACTCGCATCCCTGTGTTTGGGGGTTCGATTCCCGCCCTCCTTCATGTGTGTGCCAAGTTTGCATGTTCTCCTTGTGCTTTGGGTTTTTTTTTCCAGGTACTCTGGTTTCCTCCCCAAGTCTAAAGATGTGTGTTAGTAGGCAGATTGGCATCTCTAAATTGTTTGGAATGTGTAATTATGTCCTGTGGTGGGTTGGCACCCTGTCCATCGTGACGCCTGCCTTGTGTGCCACGTGTTCCCTGGGAGAGGCTCCAGGCCTCCCCGTGACCCTGCATAGGATAAGTGGTACAGGAAATGGATTGGATGGATATAGTTAAAAACAAAACCACATCGATCTGTCCTTTTTCTATCCAGTAATCCAAAGGTGCCTTTTTTTCCACATCAAATCTGGCAACCTGTAACTTATGGCTTAAAGATAGGATGCCACGAAGTACAGTGGAGACGGAGTTCCTCCATGGTGATTTGTGTAATATTTTGTTTACTTTGGATGTATATTATTTAATGAACATTTTTGTTTTATTCAGTCTGCATTATTTAGAAGATATTCTTTAGAAAGTGTGACAGTGTTGTGAAATTCTGTATATTGATAGTTATAAAAAAGATTCTATACATCCTGCTAACACGGCTCGTGATCTGATGCATCTGCTTAATAAAGTAGGCCATTTATCATAAAATGCTGCCTATATTACTTGATGTGCATTTATACTGAATGAAGCACACAATCCCTCCTCTGAAAAAGTGGCTTCTTTATCTGGAGATCAGGAGAGGCTGTGAGGGTTTTAAAAAAACATGCTTGTTCTGAGCATACTGTTTTTCACGAGCTAATAAAAATAAGAAGTTGCTATGACATTAAAGATAAAATAAATAAATAAACGCTTTACAAAACAAAAGCTGTATTCAAATAATTAAAACAGTTATTGAACTCTTTGAACTCATGGGTGCACTATGTTTTCATTCATCAGTGTCTTCACAAATAAACACCGTCACTACACTACACCATCTGTGATGTACATGGAGACGTTTACACTGATGGGTGGCCATACAGCATGATTATTCTGTAATATCTTTCTTTTCTCTATGCATAAAGAGACATTTGCCCTGATGGTGAACAATCACCTGATTTTGTAAATGTGAGAAATGACGTTTGCAGGAAGCTCCCACTTTTTACGGATGTCTTCTGTAATTGCTAACATTTACAAAACGAGCCTACAATAAATAATAAATCTATTCAATGAGAGTAAAGATCCAAGTTTAATAAAAAAAATTTATGAACTGAATAAAATTTTTGGGGAAAATGAGGTGGTTCAACTTTCAATATATTTAGTTTTAATGTGACACTGGGTTTTATATGATTTTTTTTTCATGACTCTTTGCTCTGTTTTTCATACTGTGGGTTTTAGTGAAGTTTACTGAAAACAAACATCAACAACAAACAATTCCTCCTCAGCGTTCAGCAACTCCACATGAGATGCCATGTTTGTAAGCGTTGCTCTGGTTGTTCCGACGATGACGACTTCTCTTAGCTACTTCCTGTTGGTTTATAGGATGATTACTCCAAGTACGCTGATTTCATTTAAAAGACTCTTTACAGCGGAAAGCGCGTCAAGTATAAACGCCTCGTCCGTTTGGGGAGGTGCCAGGTGATGGTATAAACAAGGCTTAAGGCACTTATTCAGCCAGTGCTTACTTTTGCTGTATCGAAAATATGTTGTCTTAAGACAACATAATTATTAATTATTTTTAATTTAAAACAAGGTATAAAAGGCAGATCTATCGGTTATCGGTATCGGCCGATATTACTCTGAATAATCGCATCGGCTGAGAAATTTAGTATCGGTGCATCTCTAGCATATATTCATTTTAAAGATCCAAAATATTTAATTTCTGCCTAGATTTTACCTGACGGCCACATCTAGTTTCTCCTGTATCTTTCTCCAACTTATGTATGACTGAGTCACTGGATCGATTGTTTCCTATTGGCTGATAAATGGCTGATTTATAAAAAAAAAAAAAAAAAAAAAAATAATTTGGGAATGTTGCAGCTCATCGTTATCGTTCCGTATCCAATCAGTGGCTGTAGGTGTTTGAGAAAGGTTTCCTCATATTTGAGCACATTAGTCAGTTCGAGGTATTACTTTCACTCTTTGTACCATCTGCTGTATTCATTATGTTGCTCTGTCATGCTCTGGCTGCACATTAGAATACCAAAAGGTGAGGAGGAAGAGCACTTTACTATGTGGAAAAGAGGCGTGTGTCCATATTTGACATTTTTTTTCTGTCTGTTTCCCTTCCTTTGTCTGTGCCTGTGTCATGTGAAGACCTGCATTCTTCATTTGATTGTTTGAATAAAGCTCATTGTCTTAGCAAATCAGATAAGAGAGATGTTGGATGATGGATATGATGATAATTAGTGTTGAGGGAGATATCAAGCCAGACTGGAGACTTGGTAGCAATGCAGGTCTTTGTGTGTGTGTGAGAGTCTGTAGGTACATGTTTCTTTTTCTTTTTCTTGTGTGTGTTCACATTGTGACAGAATGACTAAGCTTTCTGTTCAGTCCTGGTTGTTTGACTAAGCCTCAGTCATACCTGTGGATCTTCAACTTGTCAGAGATGATCTGAGACTAGCGAGCTCTGCTTTGCTTACACAGAGCACACGGTGACTGAGCTGCGTTCTAATCACAGCAGGTGTCGGAACATGTAACTTTACTCATGTTTGAGAACTGGATTCTGAAAGGTTTAGGGATTTTTAATCCAGTTTAATGTGCGCCGGACTTGCATGGTTAGCTCTGTGTAAACTTTAGCTGCCTCTTAGTTTTAAGGGTTTAGTGAAGAAGCAGTAGAGCTGTTTTCTGTATTGTTGAGTGCTCGAGGTTGAGAATATATAGGGGGGTTCTGCATTTCTCAGAGAGAGAATGAACGTGATGAATAAGCGCATCACCATATTTTAACACTGTAAAACTGGAATTTTTCCCTTGCTACTTTTTTCTTCTGTAACATGCCATAATTCTGGATCTAAAATAATCTTTCTCCTCCCACAATGTGATGTAATCAGATGTCTTGGTCCAGGCAGAGATCTGAGGATGGAATAAATGATGAAGCCATTTTGGGGAATAAAGGGGATTTTGTAATATTTGTAAGTGTTTGCAACCCCAACACCAGTCTGTCTGCTGTCTGCGTGGGTCCGCCTGTCTGCTCTGTCGGCGTCTCGCTGTCTGCCTCTCTCTCTGTGTGTGTCTGTCTCTCTCTCTCTCTCTCTCTCTCTCTCTGTCTGTCTGTCTGCTCTGTCTGCATCTCTCTCTCTGTCTGCATCTCTCTTTCTGTCTGCTGTCTCTCTCTGTCTGTCTCTCTCTCTGTCTGCATATCTGTCTGCATCTCTCTGTCTATCTGTCTGCATCTCTCTCTCTGTCTGTGTCTCTCTCTCTGTCTGCATATCTGTCTGCATCTCTCTCTGTCTATCTGTCTGTGTCTCTCTTTCTGTCTGCTGTCTCTCTCTGTCTGTGTCTCTGTCTGCATCTGTCTCTCTTTCTCTGTCTGCTGTCTCTCTCTGTCTGCTGTCTGCATCTCTCTCTGTCTGTGTCTCTCTCTCTGTCTGCTTTCTGTCTAGTTTCTTCATTTCTCTCCTTGCTCTGTCTCTAGCGCTCTCTTTCTCTTTTTCTTTAATTCTCTCTGCTGCTCTCGTTTTTCTCTCTATTTCTGTTTTTCTCTCTTTGTCTCTCTCTCTCTCTCTCTCTCTCTCTCCCTGTCTCTCTAGCACTCTCTCTCTTTTCTCCCCATCTCTGATGGCTTCTCTCTGTTTGTCTCTTTAGTGCACTCTCTCTCTCTCTCTCTCTAGCATCTTTCCGTTATTCTTCTCATAGAGGTTTGTGCTCTGACACCCTTCTGGCATGGAATGTTGGAATGTTATCTCAAGAGCAGTCTCTGTTTCGCTAACATTTGCACAAGAAGCGTGTGGGATTGTGTGTCTGTTTGTGCAAAGTTGGACTATTGTGTTAAGTTACCACGTGTGTGTGTGATTCTTTATTTTTTCTTCTTCTTTTGCACCTTTTGCTGTTTTTCCATCCTTGTAGCTTAATCTTTTCCCCCCACCAGTCCTCTTATCCAGAATGATTTTTCTGCTCTCTCAGCTCGAACTTATTCCTGTTTAAATCACCCATGGGGACTCTTGGCTTCTTTCTACAAATCATAGTCCTTAATGAAGAATTATCCCCGTGCCATCCTTCAGCACTTTATGCAACGAATTCTTCTTTCTTTTTTTCCCTCTCTCCCTATTTGAAGTTGGCTTGAATTGGTGAATTATGAAGGCGTCTGATGGTAATTTTGCATGTCTGAACAGCTTCACTTTATCACGGGGAGTACGACGGTCAGCGGTGCATGCAGATTTAGTTCCTGCTGCAGAATTTGTTCCCATATTTGCTGATTCTGGTTGTGGGGTTTGTGGCCAGAAAATGTCTTCCAGATACACTGGTAAACTCGGATGAACCCGTCGACACTGCACTTTAAAGCGATACGTGTGTTCTCGTCCCCATTTTCGACCAGGGGTTGTTTATGGTTAGTGTAAATGGAAGTGAATAATGTGGCTATCCCTCGTCATGCTGGCCCATTTTAACTGCGCTGCCAGAAACGTTTGAAAGACAGAGATGTGATATTAGTATTTAACGACGGGACTTTGGAAAAGAGAGTGCGAGGAAAGTAGAAATGGAGGCTTAATAGACCGAATGAGAGAAAATGGCTCACTGGAGAGGACATCTGTAAGCACGGCCTTCCCCATGTTCATCCTTCTCCTCCTCCACCTCCTGTGAAGCGCTGCCAGGCTCTGTGTGTGTGTGTGTGTGTGTGTGCCAGGTTGGATGCAGACAGTGGTGTTTGTCCGTGTGTGCACTAAACTCTAGTAGTTCAGCTCCGGTTCGATTGGCATAAAAGGCAGGATCGCCAAAGCAGCAGTTGGAAAAATATTTCTGTGCATTTTTAGGAACGTTTGTATGTATGTGTATGCATTACTGTCCAGTACAAGTTTACTAATTTCATTCTTCCTCCTTAACAAGATAAGCCTGAGTTTATCTTTCATGCCACACTCCCTTCTGACACATGCGCGCACACACACGCACACAGAGTAGCATACTTAAACCTGAGGCAGAAGCATGCGCACAGTTGACTGGCCTTGTGATATCTGATCCAGTGGAACGGCTCCTGTAACATGTACCGCTGAACCTGAGGAGAGTTTGCAGCACAGCCCGTTGCCCCTGTTGATATTGATGGCGGCCAGAGCTTTAATTCAAGCCGAAGCATGCTCGTATAGGATGTAGTAAAATCTAACGTTTCCAGAGAAACGGGGCATTTCAGACAAAATCCTTCATCAGCTGTCCGTATACACTCACCATCCACTTGTGCAGTTATCCAATCAGACATTCAAATGTGGAAAAGCAAAAAAAAAGAAAACCATCCAGTAAGCAGGGTTTGTGCGTGTATGATGAGAGAGGTCAGAGGAGGTTGGTCCGAATGATTGGAGCTGACAATAAGGTACCGCAACTCGAATCATCACTCCTTATAACCGTGGTGATCAGAAAAACATGTCCGAGTGCAGAATGCAGGCTTTATGCCATCCAAGAACAGGAATCTGAACCTACAGACTCACTCAAATTTGGCAGTTAAAGACCGAGAATGCTTCAGGATGCACTAATAACATGTTGGTATTGGTGATGATGCATATATGAAGCTTGTATATAAATCTGGCTGCATGATGTATTTAAATAGTAACTTCCTGGTCAGGGTTGTGGAGCATTTTAAATTGGGTGAATAGTAGGGCTGGGCGATATGACGAATATCTTATCCCGATACTTGAGGACATTTCTACAATACACGATGTGTTTCGATATACGTAATTTAGCTAATATCTGTCCGCAAAACAGTAGTGGAAAACTGTCAAATCAGTGACTTCCGTACCATTTAATCTGTAATTATTAAAAATGTAAATATTTTTTAAATTTACTATATAGATATTATAGCGATTATATCACCGAGCCCTGGTGAAGAGTTTGTTCATTTTGTGGAATAGAACAAACCAGATTGATTAGAAAATGCTGCGGAGAGGTACACACACAAATAATACCCCGTGGTTATTTGTGTGTGTACCTCTCTGCAGCATTTCAGTGGTGGCTCGGCGGTAGAGATTGGATTTCTGCTCGGAAGATTGTACGTTCAAATCCCAGCCAAGCAGCCACCGCTGGGCCCTTGAGCAAGGCCCTTAACCTTTAACTGCTCAGTTGTATAAATGAGATAAATGTAAGTCACTCTGGATAAAAGTGTCTACCAAATACCTTAAAAAAAAAAAAAAAAAAAGCTCAGCCCTATATACTCTCTCAGTTGAGACAGAAAATGAACTGGAGTGACCTTTTTTTTGTTTTTTGCCAGAGACCGAATTAATGCCAGTGCTGCGATTTGTACCTCTGGGTTTATGTTTTCAAGTGTTTCCAGGGACATACTGTTCAAAAAAATGAAAAAAAAAATATATATATGTGTATGTATGTATGTGTGTGTGTATATAAAACAAACAAATCAATAAAATTCCTGTTTTAGGCCACACCCATTTTGGCTTCAAATACAGATACAAATATTTTGAGGACTAAACAGATACAGATTGTGTTGCACTCGTAATAAACACCCTTTTTAAACCTATAATATAAAAAAAAGTTAAGAACTCTTGTATAACTTGCACAGAGGCCTATTTTATTTTTTTTTCTTCTTCTCTAAGAGCGTACTAGTTGAGCACACTAACTGACTAGTCATTTTTAATATATCTACACAGCGGACATTTCCTAACCTCTCTGTTTGTCCCTCTGTAGGACCCAGCCTATTGGATCCAGGTTCACCGGTTGGAGCACGGCGATGGAGGCATCCTGGACTTAGATGATGTTTTATGTGATGTTGCTGATGACAAAGACAGGGTGAGTGTGTTTCTTATCCTGGACGTACATTTGCAAGGGTTTACAGCGACGTGCAAGTCCCATGCTGAAAAGGCTGGATGCACTCGAGCATGTTTCGAGAAGGCCAGGATGTGGCTCATGCACTAATGGTTATCTCATTACCTCCTTTTTTTTTTTTTGTGTCACATGGTGACTACGTCCGATTTGTCACTTGTAAGACCACTCACTCATTTATAGTGTGCTATACTGAAGGAGTTTCATTATTGTGGCAGTGAAGCCATTAAATCACCAGGATGATGCAATCACAAAGACATGTTGAGAATTTTATCATTGCCATTTAATCACAGTCTAGTGGCTAGTCTCATTTTTTTTCAGCTACCGTGCTAGCAGAGCTTTGATTCTCCAGCTTGGCGCTTTGAACCCATATGGTTGGTTCTGTTTATTCAAATGCATATTTCATAAGATTAAAAGACCAGAGATATCGCAAACGTTCCTTTTACTGGTTTGAAAGCCTTATCTTATGGTGATTTATCTGTCATCTTACATGCGTGAGGGCTGCCATGCTGCCAAACTGAAGCGCTGTGCAGATGTAGATGGGGATTACGTCATTTTGGACATAAATCATCATAGAGCGCAGCGTGCGCTTTGTTTCAGAGGATTCCTGCTGCTGTCTCTGCAACGGAGATGAACACGGTAGAAAGGAGAGACGACTGAGACCTACAGATCCGTGGCAGTGGGTTTCAGCTTGTGGAAATGATGTGTACTGATGAGCACAGCGACATCTATATGCTCTTCAGGAAGTTTTGCAGACATGGGGAGAATACGGAGATGTATTGATTCATGCTGTTGATGTCCGTGCACAATTAATAAGGTGTTAGTTGTGATCAGTTTATGGCATCCATTTTGCATTATTTAAAGCAACAGGTGAATGTTGGTGAGCTGAAGTCATATTAATTTATCACAATATCGATATTATATCGTCATGTTGCTCTGCCCTGCTTATGACCGCACCGTGCCTTACACAACATTTACTACACAGTCTACACACACATATACGTGTGTGTGTGTGTGTTTGTATGTGTGTATATATATAATATATATGCTTTAATCTTCTGTAATTTCCGAACTATAAGCCGCTACTTTTTTCACACGCTTTGAACACTGCGGCTTAAACAATGATGCGGCTAATTTATGGTTTTTACGGGCCAACGAGTTCCATGCCGCCAAAACATTTAGCCTCGTCACATCGGACAAATGAAACTACCCAACAGGTCACAGTGGACCGATGAAACTGTTTGAATTAAATCTAACGCACTCACACTACATTCTTCAGATCAGTCGTTTTGCGCTTCATGCACACCCCCTCATCAGGGAAAACACACGAAGAAATGCATATTGGTGACGCCATGTCTCCACCCCGTCTTGACATGTGTTGTCGAGTCACGTGTGTTTTGGTATTGCCCGCAGCTGTTAGCAGTTTGACTGGTGTGTATATACACCGGGAGCCATGACACACGCAACACGGGTAATTGGATATAGAGTTAGAATTAGATCGCGAATATAGTTAGAGTCTTTGTTCATGCCATGTGTCTTAGTTCTTGTTCATGTTTCCTAGCCATAGCCATAGTCCATGTCTTCGTTCACGTCAAGGCTAGTTAGCTTATAGCATAGCTTATAGCTTAGCCTGTAGCCTAGAAGCTTATAGCATAGCTTATAGCCTAGTAGCTTGTAGCATAGCTTATAGCCTAGTAGCGGATAGTATAGCTTAGAGTTGTATAGACTTAGTTTAGAATATAGATGTAGAAGTGGTTTATAGAGTATAGATATAGAGTCTTTGTTTCATGTCATAGTTAATGTTTAGGTTAGTTGGTTTAGTTAGCTTAGTTCATTGAGTTGGTCATGTTTTGTGTTTCTTGTATCTCTTGAGTCTGCTCTCCTCTGTTTCAGTCAAAATGGTCTCGTCCTAACTGCACTTGCATCCGTCCTGCTTCGTTTACCTGCGGCTTATAGAGAAGTGCGGCCTATATATGTACAAAATTGTTTTCTTCTTAAAGTTAGTGGGTGCGGCTTATATTCAGGTACAATAGTTCACGTACGTAATTCTCGCTCAATAGTCCGAGAATTACGGTACATACAGTGGTTCATTTGTGGAAAATTACGGCACTTAGAAGTGATGAAAAAAAAAAAAACAATTCAAGCATGGACTTAAGCAGTTAGAGGATTCACTCAAGGGCACAGCATCTGTCTGATGGTTTTAAGATTTTAGCTCATAAATTTCTTGTCACTAGTGCACACTTTTTATGCAGATAGTGGCATAAAAAGGACATCTGTCTGCGTCTCTGTCTGCGTCTCTCTCTCTCTCCGTCTTTCTTTCTCTCTCTCTCTGTGTCTCTCTCTGTCTGTGGCTCTCTCTCTCTCTCTCTCTCTCTCTCTGTGTCTCTCTCTGTCTGTGGCACTCTCTCTCTCTCTCTCTCTCTCTCTCTCTCTCTCTCCGTGTCTCTCTCTGTCTGCTGCACTCTCTCTGTCTCTAGCGCTCTCTCTCTGTCTGCGGCGCTCTCTCTCTCTCTGTCTGCGGCGCTCTCTCTCTGTCTGTGGCACTCTCTCTCTCTCTGTCTGCGGCTCTCTCTCTCTCTCTGTCTGCGGCACTCTCTCTCTGTCTGCGGCACTCTCTCTCTCTCTCTGTCTGCGGCACTCTCTCTCTCTCTGTCTGCGGCACTCTCTCTCTCTCTGTCTGCGTCTCTCTCTCTCTCTGTCTGCGGCGCTCTCTCTCTCTCTGTCTGCGGCACTCTCTCTCTCTCTGTCTGCGGCACTCTCTCTCTCTCTCTGTCTGCGGCACTCTCTCTCTCTCTGTCTGCGTCTCTCGCTCTCTCTCTGTCTGCGTCTCTCTCTCTCTGTCCGTGTCTCTCTCTGTCTGCGGCTCTCTCTCTCTCTCTCTCTCTCTCTCTCTGTGTGTCTGCATCTCTCTCTGTGTACTTGGCTTTGTATCTGTGTGTTACTATCTGTGGAGGTGAGAGACAAGAACTCGTACAGGTGTCATTGTGTGTGTGTGTGTGTGTGTGGAGAGCTGATCCTCTCATCTTGGAAGAGGTAGGCTCTTTGATTTGCCGGCTGCCATGGTAACATGTCTGCTACGACACACGCACACCTGCAGCACTGCTGTGAGCGATTCCTCTGAGGACTACACCGCCCAGCTCACACTCCTCCCACATCATCTGTTCTGTTCTTCATCTTCACACTCCTTTTCTCGCACTCGGCCGTCTCACTCCAAAATCGCAAAAAACAGACTTATCTACAGTTATCTGTCCTCTTTATCTCCATGCTCACTGAAAATCATGAGGCCAGCCATATAGACCGCTGGCCTCTGTAGCTTGGAACGCTACTTGATGTCTGATGTTCTGCAGAGAGATTTGGTGAAAAGTAGTACTCAGTAGGGACCTCACACACGGTTCAAATCCTTTTGGTGGATGTTACATTATGAGGGTTTAGCTGGAATATCATGGGTCCTAGTATGGAGGCTAAAATAAAACCAAGAAAAGTTTACTCGGTTCAAAAGTTTCTGCATAAATAGTTTACATGAGCATAACAGATTATTAACGTAGTCTGGATTAGATGTCGAACGCTAGTGGATTTTACCGATGACGCAGTTTTAAAAATTGATACTCTATGAAAACATAATGCTCAAAGTAAAATCCTGACTGAACCATGGAAATGTACTGTACTTTTTAAAATATATATTAATTATGAATAAATATTAAAGTAAGTAAAAGATATACATCCAAACTGAAACAAAAAGTAACGTTCCAAATAACAAAAAAATAGAGCCATTCAAAATGAATAAAAACACTTCAAATAACATAAAATGTCGGTGATGGTTTTTAATAGATCGGTCCACCTCTAGTTTGGATCAGACCAATTTAAAAAAAATGCAACTGTTCTGAAGATGGTTACTGAAATGCACACTTTTCACATGATGAGACTTCAGGTAAAAATCCACTATCTTAAAGCTGACATATCTGAAATGACGGTTTAACCAAGATCACTGATCAAGAAAATATCCACACACCTCTGTGATACTTTTTGTTGTAGCTCTGTTTTGGACTGGCGCACGAAGGATTGCGCAGATTCGGTAAAGACATTACAAATCTCCATGCTTCAGTCTGAGTAGATATTTTTGGATGCATGTCTTTTAATCAGTGCTGTCATGCCAAAGGGATTTTTACCCGTGAGCTGTTCCACACGAGCCCCCTGGCTGTCACAGCCTGTCATTACAGCACGTCTAAACTGAGACGAACCGGTTTTTTGAGAGGTTTGCTTGCGAAACTCTGGGAACTCCTCTGCGGTTTGAATCCTTTCTGTTTTAGGCTCTTAAGTAAGTGTGTACCAGTTTGTAACCAGGTGTATTCACTGTTGGAAGTTTCGCCACCCTGTAAGGAGATTTCAGTATGACACGCTGGTAATCCTGGAAATGTGAAAAGTTGTTATTGTAATACACGTTGTCAGGTTGTCTTTGTAAATAAAAGCCAAAGGTTTTCTGTTTTTAGCCATGTTAAAAATCTCCATAGAGTTCAAATCCGTTACAAGTGAATATAGGCTTGGAAATGTCATCCCTGGATTGTACATGTTTATCTTTTCAGTTTCAGCTGAACTTCTCAGCGCTCATTAGAGCTGCAGAGATCTCGGTCATCTGTACGGATTACAGAAAGATGCGCTGCCGTCTAGACGATCTCGCAGCTCTCTGGGGTTTCCTCTAGATTAGATTAGTCTGATTATAGTTGGCGATTATTCTGTTGGTGTGATGCACATGGTAGCAGAGGTGAAGGGTTTGCTTTAATGTTTTAGCCTGAAGCACACTGAGGTCAGGATTATAGCTTAAACAGAAAGGATTAGAGGGGAACCTAACGAAAGACCGGTTCAGCAGGGCGTCTTGTCCTGTTAATCATCAGTTAGTCAAGTAGGTCTACACACTATTAACTTTATTATGACCGTAATTATTATATTCTGACGGGTTATGGTAAGTGATGCAGTGAAATGAAAATATTTGTACCCCTTTGCTGACGTTTTATGGATTTATTTTGCTTATTTTTTTTTGGGTTTTGAATGAAACCGGATTGAAAAAAGTTAATAGAAGTTCAAACAAATGACAAATTAGATTTATTGCAAGTTGGACTGAAGAAAAATAACAACTGCCCCCAAAAAAACCCTCGTGAAGACCAGTGTTTTATGATTAGCTGAGATGTTTATACATGCGTGGTTAAAATTAGGCATTGTTTAGACATGTTGGAAGTGATTGATCAAGGCCTATGGCAGACATTTTCACTTGGAATTCAGTATTGTCCTGATTGACAAACATCTGACCTCTCAGCAAGGCTGTAATGTGAAACATGGCTGTCATTGCTTCTCCTTTTAGAAACCGTGCATGTTTATTAACTTTAAGCTTCAGTGTTTAGATCATCCAGGCATCCAGCTCCTCTCAAGTGTGTTTTTCCAGGTGCTTCACCATCGGCCTGTCTGCTGGCATCCAAGGTCAGAGCAGTAACATTCTGTTCCCCAGTTGTCAGGGGATTGGGACTTGGTGTCTTCACCCTCTGCTGTCTCTACGCAGGAGACCAGGTGTCCTCTGTGCATGTGTGTGAAGTTTGAATGCTTCTTCTCCTGCTTCTTCTTATTATTATTGCAAAAAGGTTTTCACACATGCACGGACATTCACATAGACGAGATATAGTTCTCCATTTTTATTTGTTCTTGACATGAACTCATGGTTCCTTTACTGATTTTACCTTCAGTAAGTGCTTTATCCTGGTCAGAGGCAACACTGGGTGTGAGGCATCTGTATGGGATGCACAGTCCATCACATGACACCATGCCCTCACACATTCACACACTGATTCACTTCTAGGGACAATTTTAAGCCGCCAATCCACCTGTGGGCATGTTGTCGAGAGGTGTGCGGAAACCAGAGAACCTGGAAGAAAAACCCAGGGAGATGACCTACAAGAAACATGGGGAACATGCAAAACTCCACCCAGACAGTAAAGGGGCGGCCACACTAGAGTTCTCCCTATTCTTTTCACATTATAATTTTTAACAAGTTGGTGTAATCCTGTTTTCCACTCATTCTCCCGCTGAGGTTCTTTTACACTCAAGTCTTCAGCATATGAGTAGTTCTATTAAGCCAATCATTCAGGAGTCTTAGCAGAGCAACACCCAGTCACTGCTTGACTTTAATAGGCTCAGATTACTCCATTTTAATAGAGGTTATTGGTGTACGTTGACAGCGCGGTACTCCCCTCAATTGGGCCGTGCTAAAAGGAAAGATGGAGTCTGAAGGTCTAAAGCTAGGGGATGGACAGCTCCAGTACATTGCCAGTTATCTTCGACTAAACATGATCTCTGTTTGTAACTCAACCCTCACTCACTCATTCACTATTTACTATAGAGCCTGGTGTGTATAGAGCAGCAGTAACGGATATGCCAGGCTGAATTCACACAACACTTGGATGCATTATCTGTGGTGCAGAATATAGAATATAGTATATTAATATTCATACCACAGCGGCTTCTCAATTCTGATTGGCTGACCGGATGTTCTGAGGTGTGCGATTATTTTTCAGTAAATGCACGGCTAAAGTAGTTCCGGTCAGGTCTTGACCGCGTTACAGTTCCGTATCACTTCGCCGAGTGAACTGAAATAACAGAAGTGTTGGTCTACTGTCCACCACAGCATACGGATCTAACAACAAACAACATGACAGACAAATTTGAGTTTCCAGGAATAAGTAAGGAATAATTGACGATGGGCCACTGAAATATTGTTAATGAGTCTTTATTGATCACATATACATATGCACAGTGAAATTCTTTTCTTCACATACCCCTGCATGTCAGGAAGTTGGGGTCAGAGTGCAGCCATGATAGAGTGCCCCTGGAGCAGAGAGGGTTAAGGGCCTTGCTCAAAGGCCCAATGATGGCAGTGCTGGGGCTTGAACCCCCCGACCTTCTGATCAGTAACCCAGAGCCTTAATCGCCAAGCCACCACTGCCCAAACATTTGAAAGTAATGCACTCTGAGGTGGTAATACCTCAGTTACACCTCATGTGTGTGTTACTTTCTAACAATTCAACAGCCCAGAGTCAGTTATTCCATAGGTAGAAGAGATGTGAGATTTATTATTTTTTTTCCCTTAATGGCCAGTTCCCTCCCTCTACCCAGCCATACAACAGCTAACACGTGCTTCCTCCAAGACACGTGGAGTCAGCCAATCACGTCTTTTCGAACTGCTGTTCATGCTGCGTCACAGGGCAGCGTAACACACTCGGACGAGAGCACTCTCTGCCCTTTTCAGCATACATGAACTTGTCCATGATTTGGAGAATTGAGCTTGGGATCTCTGAGCGCTTTTCTGTTACGCCATTCAAGAACCCAGCTTGAAGTAGGAATAAATCTCAGAGTATTGGGATAGTCTTATGGGATAGTATTGCATCAGCCATACTCGTTTTACAGTGGATTATGGTTAGGGAGGAATTTTCTAACACTTTTTATGACTGTCTCATAAATTCCAGGTATTAACTTGGTAAGAGTGTAGAACGAACTAAATTAATTATACGTTTAATTATTAATTTATTCTGGTTGGTATAAGCACACTAAATTACTAGACAATGTCTAGCTTTTAAGCATTGATTTGATAGAAATATCACAGGAACTGGCGTTAACACATGGTAGGTGACGTTAGATTAACAGATTTTTATAGAAATGCTACAAAGGTTATAAGTATTAAGAAGATAAAAAGTTTTAATGAAATACTTAATTTGATCGTAATATTTTTTGAAGTAGCACCATAGCACTTTTTTGCTTCCGATATTGATACTGAAACGTTGAGTTCCAGCTGGTGTATATACTCCTCTTATATACTTCTTTAAAAAAACTACTAACCTTTACAATGATTTCCTAACTTTTACTTGATCAAACCTTTGTTTTATCAAGTTAAACTCCAAATGTCCACACCCAAATCGCATAATTGAAAACATGATAAAGATGAAATATAATAAAATCAATCCAATAAAAAATACAATCATGTCTACATGGAAACATTTCCAGAAAAAAAAAAAGAAGACTTTTTTTGGGTCCGATATCCGATCCACATCTAAAAAAATTACATATATATATATATATGTAATTTTAAATGTAAGAAATATATATATATATATATATATATATATATATATATATATATATATATATATATATATATATATATATAGTTGGGACTTGGTACAGTTGGGACTTGGTTCATCACTTTATGGCCATGGGCTTTGTTGATTTTATCCCACTTGGATGATCTTTAACTTCAGTGAATACTTTGTTGGGTGATGGTCATCTAACAGTTTGATCAGTTTGGATTGGACATGTATACTCTGCTAGATTAGTGCATTTTTCGTATGGAGAGGTGGAATATGCATATTTAGTTAGTTAGTATCTCTCTAAACAATAAATCGGTGTCGAGTAGTATTTAGCAAATTCATCTTATGAAATAAAAGAAGGAATGCTGTCACTTCTCTCAAACATTTTTCTTTAGAAAAGTCATTAAACCTTCAGGACCACACCTTTGCTATTACATTCACTGAATTACATGCCTTAAGATGAATAATGACGAATAAAGCAGCGGTTTTAGCGGATTAACAAAGGTGTATCTGTGTTTGTGTGAAACTCTGTAGCTGTAACACATGGCCTGGCGGTTCTTGTTTCTAAATATACAGAATGATGTCCTGAACGCTGCTGCTGCTGTTCTATAAGCAACACAAACCGTTGTTTGGTGTTCTTGGCGGGAAAAAAAAGAAGCACAAAGAAACGGTAAATCATCGTGGCAGCTCATCTTCATCAGTCCTTTCTGCTCCGGTGGTACTGGACAGGTGTCTAAATGCTCTCAGGTTGGAGTTATTGCTCTTCATGGTTGCAGAAATGATTTCAAATGGCTCATTAGTATTTACGGTTTAGTAGACGAAGCATGTGCTAGTTAGCCTGAAGTCTTTCGGGTGAGGATCTCTGCTGGTGTTGTTGCTCCGAAGGCGTGTCTGGTTCATGGTCATTAAACTTGTATAGACTTGAAGATATTACTCCAGTTCAGAACTGACGAGGCCACGCGGATGAGTAATCAACTTTCAGTTGACTTGACTCCACCCCAAAAAAAAATAAAATAAAAAATAAAATAAACATTAGTTCGGGGGGGCTAAAACATTATGCAACATTAACACTGTGCTCTGGAATGCAGTCCATTGTGAGTTGGAAGTGAAGTGACAGGGAATTTTGTGTGTGGTTAAATAGCTCTGGAGTGATTGTTATGTAAATACTGCTTGTGTGTGTGTGTGTGTGTGTGTGTGTGTGTGTTCTTATAATGAACGTACAGTGCATGAATCGAGCCAAAACCTCCTGGCTTCGGTTTGCTCATGCCTGCTATCCACGGCATCCACACAGGCATTCTCGTTCTTTTGTGTCTAACACACACCCTCTCTCTCTCTCTCTCTCTCTCTCTCACACACACACACACACACACACACACACACACAAACTCACACACACACAACTTGTATTATTCAGGAGCTTGCGAAAGGGCACCATTTGTTGGGAGAAAATGGATTTGTTGTTCCATTGCTTGATGAAGTGGCCGAAGTGGGATTGTTGTGAGGTCTATCGGTCATGTGATGTGGCTCGTTGAAGACTAGTACAGAAATTGGCACAGACATATGCATAGGAAGGCATAAACTGAAGTTCAATCTTCTCCACACTTCTACCAGAGCATATGTCTCGTTATCTGTTGTGTTTCAGCGCCCTCTCCTGGTCTTCACAGGATGGCTCAAAGGAATCATCTGGAAAAAAAATAAAATGCCAAGTTTCTCATCTTAGCCCAGGTGTAGATTCTTTAGTGGTGCTGGTGCTTTCCTTAGTTTTCTACTGTAGTTAAATTCCTTCTGAAATATTTACCATGAATACGTACCTCAAGTACTTGTTGTAAAAGACTTGAAGTTTGAAGACTTAAATAATTGTATATATATATATATATATATATATATATATATATATATATATATATATTTATTTTTTTTAAGATCCTGTATAATTGCTTCATGAGCCTGTGTTGGCCTCCTTTGTGTTTCTAATTGAATTGAAACCGGTGTGTTCTTGTGGAACGGTACCAGTTGTGCTCCGTAACATTACAGCGTTCAGCTACAATGTGAAGTTTGTTCGTGCTTATGGATTATCGAAAAAATACAATCCCCCTAAAGTTATATTATGGAAAGTATTTAGGGTGAAATAGACGTCTTTATCAAAATCCGACACCAGACATGACTTGGCTGATCCACTATTGTACATTTGGGGTGATCAGGCAAGTTGTGCTTTATGTAAACGTTATAATGCACCAGGAAATGGGCTTTCCCTGAAGAATCGCAGAGCATTGGTGATACTGCGGGTTCCGTATGTGCATGATGTTCCACACAGCCTGTATAAAGCTTTTTGTTCTGTGATGCAGGAAAATTCAAATCAAGAAAATATGTAACATTAACGGTAGTCATTGGGCGTGTTCAGAGACTGCAGAATTGTGGCTTATCGGTTAGAACATTTGGGTTGGGGGTTCGAATACCGAATGTTCTTCCAGTGCTGCAGGGGTCTCCTCTGTGTACTCTGGTTTTCTCCCCCAGTCCATAGGCATGTGTTAGGCTGACTACCATTTCCAAATTGTCCATAGTATGTGAATGCGTGCGTGGGTGTCCCCTGCCATGTGTAGGATAAGCGGTAGGGAAAATGGATGGATATTGAGAGATGACATTTTTAAAATAACTACAGTGATAAACATTAGTTTTACTGTTTAATTGTTAACCGTATTAATTTACTGTTGTCTATATTCTGGTGGTGGTGGCAGTTATGTAGGGTGTGTGTGTGTGTATGTATGTGATGCTGACTCTCTTTCCATTAGGGGGTGGTATAATCTAATTGGACAAGGTGTGTCACAGGGACTTGGGGCATGTAGGTGTTCAGATTGGAGGATGTAGCAGTGTGGCTACTATTTGCATTCTTATCAATCACACACACTCGGTGCAGTAACACAGCATGATGGAATGAGAGCAGGTGCTGATGCAGATAGAGGGTGAAATGAGCATGGGGAAAAACACTATCATTTTGTATTTCTGGTGGTGTCTGTGTATCGCTCCTCTGTATTAATGGCTGTCGTTGAACAACATCGCGGTCGGAGCTCTGTAATTACACACATGGAGTGTCCCGGAGGTGTCATCCACTCCCAAGCAACTCTCAGTGTCTCAGGGTTTGTTGAGTAAGCTTTTATTTGGAAGTCGGCCTCTGTAATCAGGGATGTAGAAAGTCTGGGTGTGAAGCTGCTACAGCACCGACTACTCTCTGTCTAATTGCAAGTAATGAAAGAACAGTCATGAGCAGCGTAATCTGACATTTCAAGACATCTCAAAAAACAACAAACAACCTTTTGTTGTATTGTAAAGACTGGACTGCAGTTTTACAGTTTGTTATTATTATTATTATTATATGAAATTATTGTTTGTTTGCTTATTGTGTAGCATTTACTTGTCTTCACTGTCAATGTTAGGATTTGTTTCTAGCAAATGTTTCTAAACACAGGCTCAGTGTGTGCAGTGTTCAAATGAGAAGATTCGTAATATTTTGCTGTGTATGCACTGCAGGTTTTTGGAAAACGAGCTGAAATGTTGGTCTGCGTCAGTGGTGTCTGTATCGGTCACCCGTATCCAGTCGTACCGTCGTCTCTTTGCATTGCAGCAGTTTCCCCTTAACTTGTTTAACTGTAACGTGGAAGGCAAGTGTGTGGATCATCCATGCTGTGTCCCGTTATCCCCACTAGATGGCACTGCCACCAATAACATGTCCGTTCCTGTGCTCTGTGATTAAACTTGCTGTTAACAGCACATCTGTTAGTCGAGGTGTCGTTTCTAGAATTGGGATTGGCTCTCCAGGTTTCTCGAAACGACCATAGGGCCGTCGCTATGGTTACGGTGCCAATGTGGCGATGGGGCATGAGCCATGCTGCAGCTCATACAGCAAGGTTAAACCGGGAAAGTCTAAAACAAAGGTCAACTATTGCAGACTGGCAAGCTAATGTCCAGCATGACATAAGAATAAAATTACTGTCAGAGAGAGTGAGTGTGTGTGTGTGTGTGTGTGTGTGTGTGTCCTGTTTTACAGAAAACACCCCCATTTACAGAAAATGTATATTGGTTTGATCTATTGAAATGTTCCTCTTGCTTGTTGTGCATAAACCACACACACACACACACACACACACACACACACACACAGACTTACTTCCTGGGTAGTTCTTCAGAGTAGAAGAGGCCACTGAGGAGAGGTCTGTTTATCTCGTCTGTCATTTAATCAATAGAGCACTTTCTCTGTGAAAAGGCAACACTACTGACATTCTCTCTCTCTCTCTCTCTCTGTCTCTCTCTCTCTGTCTCACACACACCTTTTCACAGATGCACCAATTTTTTCCCCCCACACAGATATTATTAGGATAAAAGAGCAGAGGAGAATAGGATATACAAGCTGAGTAAATCAGTATGTCTGTTTGACTTCACATATCACTCCAAGGCATCAAAGATCTTGAAATAGCATGAATGCATGGCCTGACATCTAATCACGAACCGCGAGTGCGTGTGACAGAAAGTCAGACACTAAACAATCGCACATTTTTATAATCCAGCTGATAGGAGACGAACCCGCTACGCACGCAGCAGCGCTGGGTTCAGAGACGGTAAACACACAAGCTCAGCCTCCCCGATGCACTTTCTGTGATGGGGGGGAAAAAGTAAATCTGTCACTCGCATCATGTAAATAATCATCTGTATGCAGTTTGAAGGAGCCCTAGACCTGCTCCGATCTAGATCTAAAGAATCAGACCGTTGCCGGAAAGCTTGAAGCCTGTCTCCGACATCGAAAGTCATTATTCTGTGCTCCACTCGGAGAGGCTCGAAGCCAACGCCGAGACGAAGTGTTTCATCAGGGAGGTTTTGAAGTGAGCCAGCAATAGCATATCAATGCACTGTGCTACCGAGTGTTGATTGTTTGTAGTCTGCAAGGACAAAACTACCGAGCTGCCCTCCTACAAAGCTGGATTTGGTAGTTCCTCGTAGAGGTGGTACTGATTCGACATGCAGTATTGTGGAAAATGCCGGATTAGATTTTAGATGGAAATCGAGCCTGAGATATTCCTGTGCTGCTTGTAGAGGTATAGCAATATAAAGTTCACATCATGGCAGTAGCAGTATTTGTTGTTGGAGGGTTTGATTATGGTCAATTTAGATATCCCTGTGAAGTGAAATGAAGTGATCCAATTAAATGTTATATTTTATAGTTTTTGTTTTGTATTTTATAGCATTGTTTATTCAATGAGAGCTTCTCATACCAAAAAACTGGAACCATGAGTCCAATACCAGAGGTACTTGCACTTAGGAATGGGGGCAACAGAATCGTTCTTTACTGACGCGTTACACATGCAACACCGCATACCCACACAATCACCAAAAAATGTAAATTGCTGCCATATTTCTGCCGTTAAAAGCACAAGCTGCTAACCCTCAATAATAAGCTCAAACAGAAAAGTGTGTCACGGCGCATAATTCTTGCTGCTGTTACTAATCTTGCATCTTATTGATGAATTGTCTCTTGAACAACGAGATTCTTTTCATTAATTGTCTTTGTGTCCTTGTCGTCACTTTGGCTGCTCCAGTCATCCCTTTTATTTTGGAAAATGAACCTAAACCCCAAATTTCATCCCTTTCATCACTATTTCAGCTGGTCCTGAGTGTGCAGCAGGAAAACGCCTTCAGTCGAGCTCTGCGTTAACATTCAACCGATGATCGTATTTCAGATTCGCACTTCTTCACGATTCTAACACAAGCTGACTTGCGGCCATTAGGCATTATGAAGGATCGGCGAGACTGAAGATGTTCAGGGATGTCCTCGCAGTTCGGTAGTTTCAGCAGCGCTCAGCGTTTCAAAGCTTTCAGGAGTAAAGTATATTAAATCAGTCACATCGCTGACATGGTTGGGCCGCTGCTTCCTAGCGGCGAGCTGCTTTACATCCGTCCAGAAATGATTTGTGACACTGCTTATGGGGTGTAGTGCGTGGAACACCAGGGTGCTCGATCCCTTGCCAGAATCTGGCAAAACATACACACACACACACACACACACACACACACACGGTCACGCAAGCAGGAACACACATAAGGGTGTGCCGTCAGACCAAGGCATTTGTCTCCTGTGACAGCTGTCCGCTTCAGTGGGATGTTTGTGGTGAAGCACTATGCCAAATGTGCTGGCCTGTGTGGTAGTGGACCATCGGGTAAAACAAACACACACACTCTCACATCCAAATATCCAAACATAACTGAATTTGGGTCAGGCATGACTGTTGCTCTTAAGCAAAACTGACAGTTCAGGACCCCATGCTGTGGTCTCCCAGTATCCCTGGAGTGAAAAACGCACAAAAATATGAGTCACTCATCAGTTCCCTGACCGTCATTGTCAGGACACATTAGATGTCTCTTTGGTACTCAATCATTTACTTAGTGGCAGTTTTTTGCAGCTTTTAGTGTTTCCATCCATGTGCGTGATGCTGCTTGATACTCGAGTTCATTTTTAGGGTGTCCTGTATTATGTCCCTCATCTGGCTGTAAAATGAGGGCAAAGGTCAAGTTAGAGTCAGGAGTATTTGTGACCAGCTGTAGCAGCGTCTCTTCTGTCCTGTCGATGGCGCTGTTGCCTTGTATTTCTCACCTGGGACACGATTAATGAGCAAGGAGGTAGGAGAAAGAGATGAACAGCACAGATCCTAAATTTAGTGTTTGCACTAATCACTAATATTAATAACAGTAGTATGTCAACCGGTTGCTGAAATATTAATAATAACGAGTCTTTTATTGGTCACATATACATATGCACAGTGAAATTGTTTTCTTCACATAACCCCAGCAGCCGTGATACAGCGCCCCTGGAGCAGAGAGGGTTAAGGGCCTTGCTCAAGGGCCCAACAGGGGCAGCTTGGCAGTGCTGGGGCTTGAACCCCCGACCTTCTGATCAGTAACGCAGAGCCTTAACAACTTAGCCTCCACTGCCCTCTGGGGCATCATTCACTGGAGGACTGTCTAAACTTGGCTTTTATCAGAAATGGTTCTAAGCGTTTTAAGATGCTAAAGAACCCTAAGGAACTAAATGTGTAGGTCTGTGGTGACCACGGTTCCTTAGTTTAGGGTCCAGAAAGCAGCGTTTAGTGGACTCTGTAAACTTGGGTACCACAAGGGTTTCGAGTGAACCACTGTATGTACACTTAAATGTGTCCATGTACTATCAAGCACTGTTCTATCAGAAAGGGTTCAGAGCCATCCCTTGAAGGACACTTTTTCTGCAAGTGTAGGTCAGAAGAACCAACTTTATTTTTACATTCACAATTCACTCTCAGGTTGGTGGGGAAATAGATTTGATTTGAAATGTTTTTTTAAAATTTTTTTATCCCGTTCTTGAAAAAGAGGAAAAGCGGTAGACTGGGCAAGTGAGATAACGGTTCCCTGATTTCAGAGTCGAACACAGCGGCAGATTAATCTGCTCTGTGCTCGCAACATAAATGATATATCAGAGTAGAAGTGATGCGAGATCAGATTAGATCTGACTGCAGCGATCTCGGAGCATATAAACAAAATCAATCAGATTGATAAAAGACTGGAACGCTCACATGCTTTATGAGCACGGGTACTGGAAAGGAAAGGTACGTGCTATTTTCTGACTGGATTTCTCGTCTGTGCGGTTCTTTCTGTCCTGTAGGGTTTTATATTTGTATCTTACAGTGGCTGTCCCCGCTCTTAACGTGCAGAAGCCCTGAGGAAAATCGTGCAATACCTGGACCGATGTTGCAGCATTTATCAAGATGGATGACAGATGGCCTGAGTTGTTCTAGAGGAATGTTTAGTCACGTGTCGCTCTTATAAATTTGTCTCTCTCAGGTTTTTCCTTTTGATACAAAAATTGAAAGAGGTTAAAGGCCTACATTCATTCATATCCCTCCTCAAACTCTGAGGGTTTTCATTAGATCCCTTTGACCTGGGAGTAAAAAGGCTTCTCTCTCTCTCTCTCTCTCTCTCTCTCTCCTGTGTCTCTCTCTCTCTCTCTCTCTCTCTCTCTCTCTCTCTCTCCCTGTGTGTCTCTCTCTCTCTCTCTCTCTCTCTCTCTCTCTCTCTCTGTGTCTGTGTCTTTGTCTCTCTGTGTCTCTCTCTCTCTCTCTCTCTCTCTCTCTCTCTCTCTCTCTCTCTCTCTCTCTCTCTCTCTCTCTCTCTCTCTCTCTGTGTGTCTCTGTGTGTCTTTGTCTCTCTGTGTCTCTCTCTCTCTCTCTCTCTCTCTCTGTCTCTGTCTCTCTCTCTCTCTCTCTGCCTGTGTGTGTCTCTCTCTCTCTCTGTAATATACAATACATCAGTGAGAAGAGATGCTTTGTACAGTAATAGAAGTGATTATTTTATGCGTTTAAGTGCATAGGGACCGGTCTTTAATGTGCTGTAGACTGTTACCAGTCGGATGTGGTAATTATGATAATTAGGATCATTTGGATCACGCATGCTGATTAATTCAGATGGAAGTATTATATGTTTCTGTAATACACACTGATCATTTTTGTGTGTACGTAATGCGACTGTAATGATTTAATGTACCCTGTAATTGCTTTCTACATGAACTCTCGGGCCTGTATCAGCGTCTCTGTTCCACTTTGATTTCGACAAAGAACCTACTGCATGCGTAACCAGTCGTGCAATTTAGAGTGAAAAACTCGCACTCACTAAGGATCACCTCGCATTGCTCCTCTAAGAGCCACACCTATGGCAGCCATTCAACTCACTTTTATGCCATTTCTGAGTTGCACGGTGGCCGTCTCCGTGGTTCGATCCCGAGGTCGGGTTATGGTCTGGTTCTCCCTGTGTCCACGTGAGTTTCTTCCTGGATGTCTGGAAACATGCCAGCAGAAAGATTGTCGATGTTAAATTGCACAGAGCTTACTCAGCGCAGCAGTACTTATGGCTGTTTTGATGGTTCCTATAAAGTATTTATTTATTTTTTTAATTATAATTAAAAAAAAATCTCTCCAGTTTGAAACGATGCGATTAATGCCGTGTGCACCGACCCCTGCACCGCTAACTGTAAAGTAATGATGGACTTAAAATAGACTTTTTCATTAAAGTTGTTGGAAAGTTAAAACAATTCTCAGCTGGAGCTGGGGACTAGGGAGAAGGTAAGACTCTGTAGTGAGTTACAATACAGTTTACAAGCTCCAGGCAAGAAGTGGAACTATTATATAAGATTAAAGATACTTTTCAGCTTGTTTTAAAAAGTTTAGAGTAAGATATGGTTATGGGGGAGGAAAAACTTTTTACAGTCCAATCGTGTTCTGTATATATTCAATTATATTCAGTGTTTCTCTGCGTTATGATATTGCATACTTACAAAATTGGAGATATTGCAATGGCTGAGTTATGGTCACTGTAAGCAAATACGTATACCTTATCTGAGCACAGAGCATCTTCCAAATTCCACATTCAGAGCTGGAGGCACTCGGGCAGAAACGCACACACACACACACACACACACACATATATATATATATTATATGGAATTGGCCTGAATCAGGGATTATATTGTGTGTGTGTGTGTGTGTGAGAGAGAGAGACAGAGAGAGAGCATGAGCGTGAGAGAGACTGGGATTGGCTGTATAATGAATCCTTGAGCTTATTTACACTCCATCTCATTTTAGAGACAGCTTACTGGTGTGTGACTGCCTCACGTTTGTGTGTGTTTGAAGAGAAGCAACCTGACAGGAACCCCCACCCCCCCCCCCACCACCACCTTCACTCCAGCGCTAATGCAAATCTGTCAGTGAGGCTTTTGACAGACCCCCAAAGACACCCCCCCCACCCCATGTCCGACCCCCTACCCTAGATCTGTCCTCTGTGCTGTGACTCCCCCACCCCACCCCCTGCCTGGGGAGAACACACTTGCATCCAAGCCCTCAGTGAAGAGCGAAGGAGAGCAGTGAACGAGTGGAAGAGATGCCATTTTTGATCTGTTTTTCTGTTAATAAGTTGAATATTCTATGACCCGTAGTGTACCTTCTTGATTTATTATGCATGCAAACAATCTGAACATGGGTTGTGATTGACCGGGGTTAATATACCATTCTTTACATAGGCAGTCGATTTATTTTTTTTCGGAAATCTCAGCTGTGGCTGTTTCTTGAGTCATGTCGGTCCTTCTCCTGGATCATTAAGGCATCGAGGTGGTTTAAGATAAGATAAATAATGTTGCTTTTCTATGACTTAATTTGTTTGGACACATTAATGCCATAAGGCAAGAATGCCACATTACTCCAAAAATGAGGAAACTCAAAATATGCTCCACCATCAGCCTATTTCTGGAAACCGCTTTCCAAAGCGGAAATTAATATTTTGATCACACACTGCTTTGCATCTGGTACCTCATGCCTTCGCTGTGATTAATGCATTAATCAAACAAATTCAGCCATGGCAGTGGGTGACATTATGGCACAACCACAGTTCAGAGTGAATTACGGTTAATAAATATAAATTTATTCATATATATATATATATATATATATATATATATATATATATATATATATATATATATATATATATATATATATATATATTATATAAAAGCGTATATATATAAGCTTTTATCCAGGTGTTTCAGGAGTGCCAAAAGCTGAAACAGAAACCAATCCAGTGATACAAATGTCACAAGACTAAATGTTTACAAGCTGACCATAAACAAAGGCAAATTAGTTTGTTGGAGTAATGAAGACACGACCAAAAGCCAGTGATTACTTTAGCGGTCATTTATATTATTGATGATGCACATTGCAGAAGGCTTACTATGATGAAAGTCGTGCTCCACAGTAGTTTTATATGGAATAAAGTAAATGATGTAGGTTATTTTGTTCACCAGTGCAGCATGGCAAAGGACAACACCGCCAGATAGACTGAAATGATAATCATAACTGTACATGGAAGAAGAATTAGCACTTCTAGTAGCATTTATCTGTATTGTGATGTGATGTATTTGAGGTTTTGTCCTCCAGGCATTCAGAAAATTCACTGCTGCTTCTTTGAAACTCCTTGTTGTGCCTTTCTGAGCTGTTTCTGGGTCACATTTACATTTATATTCCCCTCCATGTTTGAAGCCTTGGTAATCCAGAGCTGCATCCAGGACGTGTACATGAACAGCAATTTTCCTCCCACTTTCCTTCTGCTTAGAGTGCAGAATATTGACAGTATTGTGTAAAATAAAATGAGCAAATTTCTCTTTCTGTTCCATTGAGAAAGTAATTGGATGTTTTGATGTTGAAATCAGTTTGCATTATCTATACTAACTGCTGATATTGCAAAGGGGATATGCCTTGAAATACTTTATATGGCCAAAGGTATGTGGACATCTGACCGTCACATCCATATGTAGATCTTCCACAAACTTTTGCCACAAAGTTGATGGCACAGAATTGTCTTTGTATGCTTTAGCATGATAATTTCCCTTCTCTGGAACTAAGAGACCTAAACTCGTTCCATCATGACAATGTCCCTGTGCACAAATCAAGCACCATGAAGACATGGTTTGGCAAGTTTGGACTGGAAGAAATCGAGTGTCCTGCACAGAGCCCTGACCTCAACCCCACTGAACATCTTTAGGATGAACTGGAACACCGACTGCACCCCAGGCCTCCTTACACATCCGTGCCTGACCTCACTAATGGTTTTGTGGCTGAATGATCACAAATCCCCTCAGTGGAAAGTCTTCCCAGAAGATTGGAGGGCATTACAACAGCAATTGGGGGGTGGGGGGTGTAAATCTGGAATGGGATGTTCAACAAGCACATATGGGTGTGGTGGTCAAGTTTCCATGTACTTTTGGTATATAGTTATATAACATATAGTGTATATAAAAAGATACTAGTAAGATAGGCCTTTCGTTAATTTAGCCAATAATAAACCCTGGTCAATTGCTTACAGGGTTCAATCAAAACCCCATAGTGATGCCCTTGGTGAAATATTTTGTTCAGTGCGCTGTGGATCAAAAACGGTCAAAAATTACAAAATTGCAGCACCAAACAAAAAATACAAAACCATCATATGCAGTGGGCATATTAACATGACGTCACACATTTCAGCTACTGTATTGAACCTGTGGTGGAAAAATCCTTATGTAAAATAATATTTTCCCTTTAAAATGTATTGTATTTTAATCAAATTATCAAATTCAGCATTATTATTATCATGATTATGATTAGTATTTTTATATACCAGTTTTCATTTCTTTTGGTGGGTAATACTTTGGTGCATCCCTAAAGCTGTAGTTTGGTAGCTTCTCTATTGTCTATCGCAGTGCAGGACATTATATTTACATATTTATTCATTGAGCAGAAGTTTGAAGTAAAAAGGATCCAGTCCAGGCATCTCAGTGTTAAAAGAGATAGAAATGCTGAAAAAGAACGTTCCACAGAAATATACTACCGTTATTATATTGTGTGCTTTATTTATTTATTTAGATTTTTGCAATATCAGTATTGCAGTGCAAAAATAGTATAATGTCTTCCAAAAATACAGATTGCAACATTTAAATAATACACGGATCAATCAAATATGATCTTGGCAGTGAATGATGTGACTAAGCCCCACAACGCAGTATGGTTTGAATCAAACACAGCCACTTGTGTACACAGAAAGTCGGTGTTTTGTTTTCAGCCTTTGACACCCTTATTATAGAGAATCACAAGTACTACTGTACATCACTAAACGCTGCACAGAGGTCCACACCCACTCAGCCTGATGCGATAAGACTCTGATGCTCCACCTGGCTTTAGTCTGATCTCCTGGCCTGAGCCACCTGTCACTAACACACATTCCTCTCTGAGTGCAGCAGAGTGGCCCTGAGGCAATCGGCATGTCTCTTACACACCGTCTGCTCTGGTCACACAGACCTCCTCCTGGAGTGCCACAGGGTACGTAGGTCTCACTGCCAGACACACACATAATTTAGCTCATTAAATTACTTAGGAGCCTCTGAATATTAGATACGGCGGCCAGATTAGTGTTCGAGATCCTGCATCCTGCTTCCAGGGTAGCCATGTACTCATAATTAGGAAGATCATGTTTGGGGGGAGGGAAATGTCATACCATATATAATCTCAGTATCACAGTAAAGTATCACAGTGTTTGCTAACAAAGTGCCACTAAAACAAACAATAATTTGCTTAAAAGACTATTGAATCAGTTATATTTAACGTAATACTTAGGACGTATTACAAGTATACTTACTAAGTAATAGCAAGTGTTACTTACTAGGAATACATGATTTGTAATGGGAAAATGTAAGTAAAGCCAGAGTCGGTTAGAGGTGTTAATGATGCCTGTAGTACTCTCAAAACGTGCGTTTTGGTGTAATTTGGCAATTTAACAATGTCACTATTGTCATTTTGATACAAGGCAATACCAAAATTATGTTTACTGTTTAAGTGTTTTTCATTAAATTATGAACATTTTGATTGACTGGCTCATTACTGCGACCCAGGAATGTTTAGAAATGCTTATTTGCCACCTTTCTACTCTATATTTAATTCAAATTAATTCTGTAATCAAATGCTGAACAGAAATGATAGATGGAGCAAAAAAAAAAAACCCACATCCTTTTAAAAATGTGTAGTAGTTAATGATTTTATATATATATAATATAAAAATACACACACACCCCAACACAGGCAGGTGGGCAGCTAGTAGGGGGTCTCTGAGGCTTTCAGATATCGAGTGCCTTATCTCTGTGTGTGCCTGGTGCCAGAGCCGGAGGACACTTCGCAGCAGTAATGATCTGATGGCATGGCAAAGAAAGGCTGGCATTCTCACTGTAGGCTGCAGCGGGTAGCGTCTCTCTGATCATCAACCACTTTATCCACCTCCACTGTCCCCCCTCACCTCTCAAATGCAGTTTCTTTTTTTTATTACTGAGTAGAAGAGACAGAGGGATAAATAAGAGGTGGGAATAAATAGACCAGTGGCATTTTAAGTTCTAGAAAGAAACAGCCAGAGAGTGAGTTGAAGATGGACGCTGCGTAGCTCCTCACCCTAATCTCTTATTGATCTTTACTCAGGGAATGAAGGGTGCCTCAGTCCTGCTAAGGCTCCAGAAGTCTCCTCTATTGATCCGTGCTGTCAGAGAGCTCAGAAGAGCTCCAGCATCCCGAGACGGCTCTGGCCAGACATGCCGGCTCTTTACACGCTCCCTACTTCTCCGTCTCATCCTGCTCGCCGTCTCATCCTGCTTTTATCTCACGCACACATCCGGCCTATTCCCTAACGAACTTCCAGCCTTCTCGATTTTCTGTCAGACGTGTGTATATAAACACACAGACTCGCATCAGACTTTTTGTTGACAACATTAAAGAGGAGGATCTAATTGGCTCTAATTTATCAACATTTGCATGTTTGTTATACAGTATCTTGAATATTTCAGAATGCAACAGTTCTGTTTTCTTGCGTTTTCTTCACCCCGAGTGAGGCAACGGCATGAGTAGGAGTTGTCATGCAGACTTGGGGTGCTTTCACACTTACCATTTCTTTCTCAACCTCTGGTGCACATTTAACATGGGATCCCCGTGGCAAGTGGCCGACTGTATTTCCTCGGTTGTAACAAAAGCTGAGCTCTTCCAAAGTTTGAAAAAAGTTTTCAGGAAAGTGCAGAGTGATGACCAATCAGGTTGCTAGTTCAGGGCAAACAAACATAAAATATAGAGGACAGGTAAAAGTGCAGGTCGGATAATAAGTCTTATTTCTGCCTGGATTGAAGCACGTTTGCTTATATAGTGCTAATACTCCAGTGTTGCAGTGTAGCTAAAATAATAATTATAATGGTAATAATTGTTTTAATACTGATGATAAATATTGTATAGATTAAAGCCAAATGTGAAAGCAGTCTTTAAAGTAGCGTTTGCGATGTTTCAAAGTGTTTCAAGTCCTGTAATAATTGTATTTTCAAAGAAACCTTAGAAGCATTGTGATTCATAACAATGCCACGTGATCTCACGTTTTCGTTTTTCTGACCCTGAAGTGCCCCCCCACTGCCCCACAGTCAGATTCATAATTGTATTGGCTCTTCCTGTGCTTCTTCTTAAAACAAATAAAGTAAAAATCCTTGCGAGTCATATGCAGTTGAAACAGAGGGGAGTTAAGTCAGTGGGTGGAAGTGGAAGACTTTAATTTGTAATTCATCTCTCATGCAGCAGAGGGAGCTAAAAATGACACACTGCTGCTTTAAATCATCAACGGTGGTTTTTATGTTCAAATATGTTTACATTTACATAATTGTGCATAGAAACTATAAGCTCTAGTTAAATCCTAGTTTAATTAAAACTCCAAAATTGTTTAACCTTCCCATTTACAATCATCATTACGCTTTACTTTCAGACCGTTAGACTTACAGTTCAAGCTATAATTTGCACTTGTCAGTGCACTTTCACCACCAAATTCATAGTGGCTATCTTAATATTTCACTTGATGTTGTAACTGTTTTTATTTCAGTTAATAGAAATACGATTAAGTACAAACAAAATAAACAACAAACAAACAAAAATAAACACCGGTAAATCAGCCTTATGGCAGCATCATAAAACAAAACAGTTCCTCCAAATTTACTTAGGCCTCAAATTAAATTTTTCCTGCAAGGTAGAAAAAATAGGAATCTTTAATAAGCACACAACGACACAAAATGAACTGTGCAGCTCTATCTGTGTATATGTAAAGTAGTACTGAATAACATAGTATATTCCTAGCCAAATTAGACGCCTCTGTTTTGGTATTCCTGTCATGTTCTGCTCGGTGCCCTCAATCAGGCGTGCAGATACACCCTCACGGTGAGCTGTACTGTCACCACACCACCGTGTCCCAGTCTCAGGGTTGAAGGTGAACCGTACTGTCACCACACTGCCATGTCCCAGTCTGAGGCCTTGGGTGGAGGGCATAGGGCAGAGGGGATGAGAGACACGTCAGAGTCAGAGACACGAGAGATGGTGATATGGGTGTGTGAGTTTGAGGGTGACTTTGACATTAACAAGGCTGTGAAACAGTGGCGTTCTTCAGCCGAGACGAGCTCCGATTGGCTCTGTATGTAAAATGAGGCTGCTTTAGAAGTGGCATGGTTAGCTCTTGCAGAACTCTTGCACAGTGTTAGCTCTTGCAGTGTGTGTGTGTGTGATTGTGAGAGAGATCAGGATCAACATAGGGACACGTATGTGTACATGAACTGATTGCTTCGAAAACTTTACTTTCTGGAAATACGAAGCACTGAGGAACTTTCAGACACTTCTACAGATTTGTTGACATGATCAGTGTGAGCCAAGAAGAGATAAAAGGATGTTCGAGAAACTGAAATCTAAAATGGCCGGACAAAATGAAAAATAAAGCATAAAATGACAATTTCATGACCATTACCATGTTGTGAGGACCTAAAATTAAGCATGACGCCTGGAGTTATGAAGAGTTACCAGATTTATACCCTTGGTATTAAAACTGTATGTCCTCTGAGGTCCAAGGGCCACTATTTTAACTCATTCCCTGCCACCTGCCGAAAAACGTCTGTAGTCGGTCAGTAACATGAGTTCAGACGTATTGAAGCCCACTGGGTTTAACTCTCAATCCCTAATCTCTCTGAACTGCCACCCTGTAGCCCCATGTGGCCCAATTTACCACCAACCAAGAGCTCAGAAGGATGTTCTCTTTCTCCTGGAACCTACAGTCTGCGAACATTCTGACCCATGGGTGCCCGACTCATTAGACACGAGCACTGTTTTTAGAAAAGGTCTGATGAAAGAAACAACGTTCCCGTCCATTTTCATTCCGTGTTGATTAGATGCTACAGAAATCTCCGGTACGTGCTTGTGTACTGTTCATGCCTCGGTAAGCCAACCTTTATGCTTCATCAATTTTTCACCTTCATCTTCATTATTTAAATCCAAAGGCACACGCCGGATTTGAGTAAACAAAAGCGTTCGCGCCCGGCTTTGATGAACCGCGCCCGCCATATTCCCATGCACCCGCTGTCTGTTCCATTAGAGCAAATAGTGCATTATCATGTGCATTAGTTCAGGCATATTGTGTTAAAGTGTATGCCACATAAAATGCTGTTATCATCACTGTACACTCTCAGCCCTCGCTTTGTTATTGTACCGTAGCTTAATTACAGTACACACACACACACACACACACACACACACGCGTGTAGCAGTCAAGGAAGTGAAAGCAGTAGTGTTGTTGTTCCTGTGCACTCCTTTGGGGGAGTGATTTTTAAATGAACTCGTTATGGTAGTGAAGAGGTGGCCCACTGTGGCTAAGGCACATAATGCTGTTGTTGCACACTGCCAAAGCCATGTCTGTCTGTTTTTATATGTATCTCTTTCTCACACACACACACACACACACACACAGGAATCCAAGCAGCTCCCAGAAGGAGAGCAGTACTATAGTGTAACGTTGCACTGCTGTTGGGTAGAATTGCATCAGAAATCCTGATCCTGTCAGAAGTCTTAAGCAGGAGAGACTAATGAACTCACTGTAGACCCTAACGCTCACATCACACAAAATTAGAGTATTGCGAATGTTTTTTTTTTTTTTTTTTTTTGTCTACAACTAAAGTTGTATGGAAGGTATACCTTTTACTCCATTGCTGAGAGTGCCACGTTTTTTGACATGCCATGAACTACGTAACTGTATAGATTCGGTTCGGTATCTGGATGTGTATCTATATTTAAAGAAGTTGTTGTAATTATTAATGATTATGTGAAAAATAAAACACAACAGGCCATGCTGTTATAGGAAGATAATCAATGATGGGGCGGTTTGATGTGGCCTAATGCAATATATCCATCCATCCATCCATACATCCGTCTGAGGTGGGATTCGAACCCCCAACCCTACAGAGCCACCGTGCCCCCACTAACGCAACACAAAAGGATTATTTTATTTACGCTCATACTACAACAGCTGATGGGACACATGGAAACTTATCATGGAAGGAATTTAACCTCACTGAGTGGCAGAAAAGATCAAATTCTCTAATGATAGCCAGACGTCTGTCTTCTGAAGATGTAGGGGACACAGCACCAGTAGTTGGGAGCCGTTTGATGATCTCGCTGCTCAGAAACACCAGAATTAAGTTACCAGGTTCAGTGCATGTGTTCAGGCATTTTCACACTTGAATCCTTGAGACCACGTTCCGGACACGGTCTGGGCTCGGTTTTGGGGCAGGGCTCATATTCGGAGGTTTGGTTTCAGCCACCACCATGGGCGGCTGTGGCGCAGATGGTAGACGGGTCATCCACAAATCGTAGGGTTGGCGGTTCAATTCCCGGCCTGGATGACTCCACATGCCGAAGTGTCCTTGGGCAAGACACTGAACCCCAAGTTGCTCCCGATGGCAAGTTAGCGCCTTGCATGGCTCTGCATGGCTCTGCTACCATTGGTGTGTGAATGGGTGAATGAGACACTGTGTAAAGCGCTTTGGATAAAAACGCTATATAAGAGCGCCATTTAGATTAGTTCTTTTTGAACTGTGGATTGATTTTTCGCCATCCTCCCATGATACTAGCACTCACGTGTTGAAAAACCGCACTTTTTGAAAGCATGTCTGGTCATTATGCAGGAATACATTTGAACAAGGAGCTGATCCGTGTACAAGATGGTTTTTATCCATGCAGGCCTGCTCGAGACATGCACTGTCACTGCTCACACAACAAATGTAAGCTAATTACAATGCTCCAGTCTTATGAAAGTCTGGTCTTACATATCAGTAACCATAACCCTTTCCTTGCCAGCAGGAAACTTGAAACGTGACGAGTTGAACCAATTATGTTGCTTGGCATGAGGCCCTGAGCACGGATAGATTTCTCACATGATGCTAACTGTGCCTCTGTAAGGTTTACGCGAACTCCAGTGCACCGCTTTCAGGAGGACCAGGGATCAGATCTCTCAACCCCAAAAAAGCCTTCACACCATTTATGCTAAACTCAAAAGTATGAAAATGACCTCAGAGACCAGAAATCTTCCAACTGAACATACCAAACTCTTTCTGGACTGTTCCAGTGAACATTGAGTGAACGTTAGGAACTGTGCTTGACTAGCATGTTGACGAAGTGAGATACAATGTCTTAACTCGCGGCACAATCTCACACCGTGTACCGTTTACCTCGTGATCTTCATGCTGAGCTCTGTTCTTCTTATGCAAGCTTTGAGAAACCGCACACTGCATCCCGTTTGTCTCGTCATAGCCTAGACCACAGACATGCTTTGCCTTGATTTGTCTCATGCTAGTTTCGCATGGCCTCCGGTCTTCTTCGCTCTGTATACTGAGCAGCCATGCTGTGATGATGCTTTTTCAAATTCAAAGGCCTTTTCACAGCATTTTTTTCTGTACTTGCTGTGAACACAATAAATCTACCCAAACAAGCACTCTTTATATTATATTTGCGTCTCAGCAGGGGTGTTAGCTAAACCATGTTGTGGGTTGTGTTTGTGAAGTGGAGAGGAAGTTTTTTTTTTTCCTGACCTCATCTTCTCCATGTGTTGGAGGAGCCTCCAGATTGGAATGACTAGAAGCAGGAGACTCGGCGGTGTTTTGCACTTGTCGCCTGAACTTTAATTAGTTTTAACTGTTAGTGTGGAGCTGTGGACACTTCCCATAGTGAGTAAATAGCGATTGGAAGCTATGTGTCTGTGCGCGCGTGTGGGCGATTTTCATATTGACACTGATCTAGGATACTAAATTCCTGTTGCTATCCTTGACTCTTCCTGTTTATTGGAGTCTTCCGACAGAGGAGGTGTAACACCTGTAAACCCTGGTTGAGGAGGTGCTTCCTCTTTGCCTGAAAATCCTGTGTCCTCTGTATCTGTAAACCCTGGTGACTGTGGTGTGGCTTCTTCACCTGTCAATCTCACATAGAGCACTAACGATACATGATGAGGACGGAAAATGATTTTATTCCTATAGTCGTCTATATACATTTTTGCACGAGCACGTGTGTTAGTTATTGTATATAGAGCTCACTACAGTGCACGTATAAGTGTTGCATGTAGAAAGAAAACACTTTGATGAAACGACTTCATCATTAATGATTTTCACCACAGAGACCATCATCTTTCAGTGATCTGTGTGACATACGAGTCTCACGCTCACATGAAGACGCACAGCTGAGCTGGAAATAAATACACCGTTACCCCACTACCATTTTGTATCTCTAAATCGCATCATGATGATGCTGATTTTAGAGCATTGTAACAAAATGGTACAGAGGCACACACACACATTTGTTTTTTGTGTAGGGGGTGAAATCACAGCTAGGTGTTAGGAATAAAGGCACCTGGTGCAGAGGTGTGATCCACAGGGAAAATCACCCTAAGCATCCCCTGGGAAACGTGAGCCTGCGAGACAGGAAATGACAATGATGACTCCCACCACACTTTTTAGACAGCGTGAGAATGAAGGAGTGCAATGATGCAGAGAAGAAGGGATTCAATTTCCTTCAGAATCCTAAAGCAAATGTAACCTGTTCACATTGAAGCATATTTGCAAACACAGATATTATAACCTAAATGAATAATGACCTGCTGTTTTATTCAGTGTTTCCAAACATTTTCTATTCAGTCGCATCCTAATTTACACGATGATGTTCTGAATGGGCCTTTAACCCTCCAGGCACACTTAAGACTTGACACTCTTCAGCTGTTTTTGTTTGATTTTGTTTGGCAGTCATGGTTGTTTTGACTGTGTCATTTGAAAATGAAGCAATTTGGTATGATGTGATAAGTCTGGCTCTTTGAAGCAAACTTAATCATGATCTTTGAAATAAACTGAAAGCCCCTAAGTGGATGGAAACCCTCAGAAATTTGAATGTGTGAAAGAGTGAGCTGCTTTTGTCAGACAGAAGGGGGCGCTGTGGTGTTAAGTTAGAGTTACAGTTTTCCACGACTAAGACCAATGTTCTATGATCAAACCTTTACCAAATCTAGACTGACTGGTTGTTTCTCTTTCAGCTTTCTGTGCATGTGTGTCTTTTTGTGTTTCCAGGCTGTAGGGCACCCTTTATTTATGTACCTTTACGTTGACATGTATGTATGTGCTGCATTTTAGATTCAGTCATATACACACACACACATATATATATATATATATATATATATATATATATATATATATATATATATATATATATATATATATATATATATATATATATATATATAATGTATGTATGTGTATATATGTGTGTGAGTGAGTTTTCATGCATATTTGGAGCTCAGGTTCCCTTGGCCAGTGTGTTTGCGTGGTTGTGGTGAGCTGGCATCATGCTTGCTTACTTCAGGCTCCAATGGCCAATAAGCCTTGGTGAAAAACAGAAAACAGAGTCCAATCCACACCATGCATTCCTTTCTGTAAGACATCACCCTCATTACAGACAGTCACCAGGCACCTTTGGTCACTTATAGATAAATGAATGCGATTAAAATAAGCTTCTGGTTGATCATATTCCTTCATTCTGTTCAGAACATTAACATTTAGAATCATTATATGGGCTCTGAGCTCCAGTCTAGATTTTTGCTCATCAGTATGGCATTAGAAATCTGGAGGTGTAGGAACTGAAGAACCCTTTAAAGATTGGAGGTGGTGAAAGAGGTAGGGAGAAACAGAAAACATAGAAAAAGGAGGGTATGGAGATGATGAATTAACTAGAGAAGACTTAAGACCCTGAGGAGAAGGAGGTGGGGTTCCTGGAGAATATTTTGGGTGCTGTAGAGGCTAGTGAAGACAGGAGAGATGGAGAAAAAGATGGAGAAGCTGGAGAAAAAGTATGAGCTGGAGTTTTTTGAGGAGTCAGGAAAGACAGAGATGAAGATTATAGAGAAGACTGCTAAGTTGGAGGTGCTAGAGACGATGAATGAGCTGGAGTTGTTGAAGGAGATAGAAAATACTCGGACGTTGGGGAAGATTGAAGAGGTTGAGGACCTGAAAGTGATGAAATAAAAGACAAGCTGGAAGAGATGTAACAAATGGAGGAGCTGGTGGAGATGGAAGAGACGGAGGATACTTGAGAGCCAGAGGAGATGGACTTGCTGTCAGAGATTGAGAGAAGAGGCTGAAGAACTGGAGAAGCTAGAGAGGATGGATGAGCTGGAGTTTCTGGAGGAGACCGAAGAGACTGAGACGTTAAGGAAGACTGAAAAGGACATGAAGGAAATAACCGAAGAAGGGAAGGAAGAAATGAAGGAGCTTGTAGAGATTAATTATCTGGAGGAAATGTAAGAGACACAGGAGAAGGAGATGGAGTTACTGAAAAACATGAAGCAGAGCAGGAAGGAATAAAATAGCTAGAAGAGATGGAGGAAGTGAAGAAGTTAGATGAGCTGGAATTGTTCGAGGAGAGAAAAGAGACTGAGTAGTTTGGGAAGACTGATGTGATGGAGGACCTGGAGGAGATGAAACAGGAAGAGGAGTAGCTGGAGAAGATGGACTAACTGAAGGAAACACAAGAGCCTGAAGCAAAAGCGATGGAGTTACTGAAGAGACTAGTAAAGGCTGGAGAGTTAGAAGAAATGGAGAAGATAGATGAGCTGGAATTTCTGGAGGAAACGGCAGAAAAAATGTAGGGAAGATTTGAAAAGACAGTCGACTTGGATGAGATGAATTGGAACAAGAGGTGGAAGTGATAGAAGGTCTAGAGGAGATGGAAGAGATGAAAGAGCTAGAGAACCTGGTATTGTTAGAAGAGCTTGAGCAGTTGGAGTAAACAGAAGAGCTGAAGAAATTGGAGAGGCAGCAGGAAGATTGGGTTTTCTGGGAAGGTGGATGCGGGGCACTGCCAAATAGCTTAAATATGTCTCAAGCTCACTGATGCAGTACAGGCACAGGAATCTTTCCACCAGGGCCTGCTTTTCTGCTCCAATAATACCAGAGCTCTGTAAAATGTCATCCTGCTCCTGTCTTGTGTACTGAGAGACTGGAAGAGACGGGTTTCATCTTCCAGAACACGGCGAAAGAATGCGTCTGTCTCGTCCTTGCTTCCTGCTAAGTCCATTAACAAGTTTAGTTGACAGATACACAAGTCATGAAATGGCTTCAAACGAAATGGATTTCCCCCGCCCTCCCTCTTTTTCTCCCGCCTTCTCTTTCACTGTCTCTCAGCGTTTGCCTAAATGTATCCCTTTTATTAGTTTGCACATTCCAAGCTGTGATCTGATCCATTCCAGTCTGCTATAATCCCTTTTCCAGAGCATTAAACACCACCAGATACTGATGGCGTTCCTCTCCGCAGGCTCTGTTGGTGCGTTTGTGTGAGGACCAAATAGATAGGAAGATCTGGAAGGGGCATTAGTGCACGCATGTTTTAGACTAATTCATGAACATCCAGTCTTAATGGACACATGATGCTTGGCTGTGAGCTAAAACTCACTTTTATTAACTATTGGCTTGGAGCTTAGGAACTACAAATCACTTGTATCATGTGTACAGATGGTTCGTCTCCTAATGGAGCGTTTTGTCCTGGCCTCAAAGCGTGGGGTTTTTTCTTTCCCTTTGGAACTTTTAAGAAAGTGGAGTGCTTCATTTCATATTGAATTTAGCTACTTTATGCTAATCTAAACTCCAGATCATGTGAAAGTCACATGGTTGTCTATGACGTCAGATCCAGGTGTAAGGTGTACCCCTAACTCTAAACCTGCAAAGCTACAAGTTGCTTGGGTTATAGTTTGTCGCTTGTCGGCCTGCAATGTCCAGGATTTTATTAAAATTGCAAAACGGTAGTAGCTATTCATAGCTTCTGAAGCTAACTAGTAAAACTCAAAATAAGTAATGCACTCATTAGACACTGGATTGATCTTTTGAGATATGCTACGTGCTTGTCTTTATTAGATTAGCAAAGCAAGCTAATTTTCCTAGCTATGTACGCCACACCTGAAACACCACAGATCTCTGCAGCTTCATTCCTGTCGTGTGTGTGTGTGTATACACACACACACATATATATATATATATATATATATATATATATATATATATATATATATATATATATATATATATATATATATATATATATATATATATATATATAAAATATTTTTTTTTGTTAATGTCTCCATACACATTTAATGAGATTTCAACAGTAAAAGGGAACTAATTGCAGTAAGGCAATACAGTTGTGAGAAACCTTGAACCTTGTGTACTGTAGGATTGGTACTAGGATCCATTCAAGTCAGATGTTTGGATTGTCTCCTAAAGTAATTAGAGAGCCTTCTGATTTAAAAGGATGATAAGACATGTGGTTGGGGTTTACACTTTGCCGCCGGATTCAGATTTAAAACACAATAAATCCGCTTGATCCACCTGCTCCATCTGGAGAGATTTCTCATGTTCTAGTTTGAATTTAGCACTTGCATTTTCTCTATTAGATTTCCTATATTAGTTATACTGGTATTTATTTATTTATTTTAAATCTTAAACTGTTACCAAGGTTATTAAAAAGCTTGGCCCTTAAAGCTGCCTTTTATGTAGGGGGAAAAATTCCATCTAGCTTCTTGGTGAAACCTTCAGGGGAAAATTTTAAAGGTTCTGTGCAATACCCAAATGCAGAAGAATTCCCCTTTTGAAAAATCTAGCTGGCAGAGACAAATGGCACTGCACGGTACGTCTCGACTCTGCTCGCTTCTTGGGGGCTTTCCACTGTGGATAGTACCTGGTATTTGGTACTTTTTATAGTACCACCTTGGTCGAGGTTCCCAGTGAGCCGAGCCGATACGAGATGTGAGCCATGAACTGAGGGAGTAGGGAATTCTCCTTTACGAGTGGTTCTGAATTGTGCCTGAATAAATGTCATTTAATCTAAGTCACTCCTGTCACAGATGAATGTAACTCGGTCTTTTCGAGCACTATGTTGGGTCTAGAACGCCATTATTTTACATCGTTAATAGGGACCATGTTCAGTGAGCAGGAAAGGCATGTGGAATACGACCTGACCGTGTATTTGTACAGGGCTTCCTTCGATAATATAACATTATTCCTGCGTGAAGGCGAGTGGAAGATGGCACCCACGCTGAGGCGGCACTAAACTCCAGTAGAAAAGCAAGCTTGGAAATGTGAAGTGAGCCGAGTCGAGCCGTACCTCGCAGTGGAAAAGTGGCTTAAGACAAGCTGACCTTCAATAGAACTATATACTGTGATGAGTAATTCAACAACTAGACATGGCTTTTATAGCATTCTTTAATCTTGGTCATTAATGGGTGAGTCTGTCTATTAGATGAGAACACTGACTGGTGTAACTTATATACAGTGTCTAGGTCAGCAGTTGTTCGCATGATGCAATGTCTAATTGGTAGCACAGTGGTCTTCTGAGGTGCCCCGTCTGCCCGCTGACTGCAGGTTCCTCAACCTCTATGGCTGGTTTCTTTCTTCTAGCCGGGTGACCTCACTGCTCACTATAGTCGCTTTAAAATGCTTCAGAGCCATGGGGGTCAGCTGATCACGGCTGCGTCAGAGTCTCTGGTATTTACGACCAGACTCACGTAGTGCTTGTGAAAGCTACTTGAGTACCCCCAAATTTCAATCTGTTTCATCATTTCATCTTCCTGTTGTGGGGTGTGTGTGTGTGTGGGGGGGGCTTTTTTTT
>CM022757.1:14333702-14386202 GCA_012411365.1 Ameiurus melas
CTAAGATGATGACTTATCTATAAAATGTGGCTCATTTACTGCAGATGCAGTGTCCCTATCGTGTGTGCGCGTGGTTTTTATATCTTGGTCAGGACCAAATGCACCCACAAGGCTAGAAATATCTGAAAGTTTTGACATTTGGCTCGTCGCTCGAGCAAAACTTAAGGTTAAGTTTAGGCTTATATTTAGATGTAGATACAGCATTAATGAACTGCATTACTATGCTAGTGAAAGGTCCTCACAAGGATAATGTGTGCCCACATACCGAGGGAATCTCACTGAAAGCCTCAGTAAAACTTCGCCATTCCCAGCACTCTCCACAGAGATTTGGATTTTGGGAAAATGGCTGCTTCGGCATCACGTTTCACTCTCAGTATGTCACGTGGCGGATGGTCTGGACAAAGTAGACCGGTCTCATCTGAGCATGCTCAGTCCTGTGCATCACATCTTAGCCCGCCCGAGTCAGCAGCGAATCTCTTTGCGTTGCGCTTCAAAAACCAATTTTTCAAGGCCATTTCTAATCTAATAAAATGAATGATCTGGCGCTCTTTGTGAAGCTAATAGACGGAAGTACAGTAGCTTTGTCCCCTGTGTTCTAGTTAAGTGCAGGCACTGAGCACTGCATGTTTTGCGATTTTATTGAAGGTCTGCCTGAAGTGGGCTCATAGTAAGTACGGTCCAGCGTTGATTAATAGACAGGATTATTGGAGAGGACTAGACCTTCATTTGATGATTCACGTGTTCATGCACCATAGTGAGGACCATCGTCATTACAGCGGAGCTTTGTGAGGTCTACTATTAGGAGGACGAGTTCCTCTTGTGATGAGCATGACCCTGAGAGCTTAATTAGACGTTTGAAGATTCTGTGGCGCTTTCATTAAGTTGTTTGGTAGTTTTTAATGTAATGTACTTGGGGTCGAAGAAGTCCCCAGGATTAAGACAGGTCCAACAGTCAAAGGCAGTGTGCAGATCTTGGCGGAGATCTCTAAGCCATGGAGGCTGTAAGTGTGGAATCTGCGTGTTCGAGAAGCACATGTACACATACACACTTTTTCCTTTTCTTTTCGTTCTTGTTCAGCCACAAGTCTGACTGGAAAGGTCAGTGTTTATTGAGTTTTCAGAGGAATACATGGCTCAAAAAGCCCACCGAGAGAAAGAGAGGCATATATCTGAGCCTGGACACAGAAAACAGTCTTGTGTATTTGTTTCATTACATTATCGGCAAAGGTCATGCTATGCTCAAATAGAATCTTACAGAGGCAGGATGGATGGTGACATTTTAATTGTTATTGTTTAAAATGAAGGGGCCTTAATTCACAGACAGGCTGCTGTAGAGATGTCGTATTTCTCTACTCTTCTCTCCCCTCCCCTTCAGTTCACTTCTCTTCAGTCCTCTTTAGTTCTATACTCTTCTCTTCAGTCCTCCTCTTTAGTTCTATACTCTTCTCTTCAGTCCTCCTCTTTAGTTCTATATTCTTCTCTTCAGTCCTCTTTAGTTCTATATTCTTCTCTTCAGTCCTCTTTAGTTCTATACTCTTCTCTTCAGTCCTCTTTAGTTCTATACTCTTCTCTTCAGTCCTCCTCTTTAGTTCTATATTCTTCTCTTCAGTCCTCTTTAGTTCTATACTCTTCTCTTCAGTCCTCTTTAGTTCTATTCTCTTCTCTTCAGTCCTCTTTAGTTCTATACTCTTCTCTTCAGTCCTCCTCTTTAGTTCTATACTCTTCTCTTCAGTCCTCCTCTTTAGTTCTATATTCTTCTCTTCAGTCCTCTTTAGTTCTATACTCTTCTCTTCAGTCCTCTTTAGTTCTATACGCTTTTCTTCTCTTCAGTTCGGTTCTCTTCTCTTCAATTTTATTTTTCTCTTCTTGTCCCGTCCCTTGCGCAGTATATATCCGAGTACAATCTATGTTGGACTATGTAACGTCTTTAAAGGGGAAATGGAGAGACTGTCTCAGTGCTAACTGAACTAGGGGGAAAACAGGCCTGTAAGGTTCAATGTCTAAAAATGTGCTAACAGGAGTCCCATGACAAAGACACAAATAACATGATACATTAGCCTGTGTGTTATTTCCACAGTGTGTGTGTCTATACATGTTGAAAACCCCAGTGGGAACTTGTATTCCTAGCAAAATAAAGTCATACATCGGAACGTAAGCAACCTCCGTGGCCCAGTTAAGAAAATATTAGTCAGCACTGACCAAGATATGGGAATGATTTTACCTCTTGCAGTTATAACAGGTAATATATATTTTCCTTTGTTTATTCTTTTCTGCTAAGTTTTTATCCAGCAGGAGATGACACAATATATATATATATGTTTTTTATAAAAAAACAAAAAACAACAACTTTGATTTCTAACATGTATTTGGCATCCCTACACAGTTGCAAGTTGTTTAGCATTAGCAAGCCAGTACAGGCTTTGATGTGTTATTCATGGCTGTCGATGGGGAGACATAAATGCAGGCAAAATTAAACTTTGATTACGACAGTATTAATATTTAGCAATCCCGGATGCACTGGATGCATTAGATGTTTTGTGTCTCATTAAAATTTTCACACAGAAGGGAAAGCTAATTTGTCACTAGGCGTCATGCTGGCGCACCACTTAAATCGGCCAACTTTCCAACGCCTTTTTTTTTTTTAAAAGACGTCCCCAGTGGTGGGCTCTTTATGAATGAAACTAAATTAGTGCCGTATTACTGTTTTTACTGAAGAGAAATGGGACGGTCTTCTACTCTTTCGACATTGCTGCTGTTTTCTGATGAACATGCTTAGAGTTCAGGGAGGTCGTAACGGTCTCGTGTTCTAGACGCTGATGCAGATGGTGCGCTTGTGAAGTGTTGCGCATGTAAATGTGGTGAATGACAGTGTTTTACAGTCTCTATTTTACTGGGCTGTATGAAACTGAACTCTTTCTGGTTGCGAGAGCTGTCAGATCTAATCATAGGGTGAAGCATGTTTTTGGCGTCTTGGGACCGAGGCCCTGTACGTATCTGTATGTAATGGTAAGATTGATTATTCTTTTCCCATTAGAGACTCTCACTGGTTCATACGTCTCAAATAACACTTGCAAAACTTGAATTAAACGCAATGCAGTAAGTTCATCAATTTAGCTTCAGCAACAGGTACTGAGCTTGTAGCGTCAATGTTTTCTTTTCTTTTTGCTATTATGTGTTCCATTTGTCACCATTAGTGGTTTTTCTGGCTGTAAAACCGCTTTGTGTTAGAGAAATTCATGAATTTTGAATCCAGACTGTATTTGGCTTGGCCAGTCGTCCACTGGGGCAGCGGTCATTTAAACCAGCCTGTCACGGGAGAGTAACACTGTGACGCATTACTCAGCCGTAGCAATGGTGGAGAGGTGCAGGTGTTCATACTAATACTGGCTCCTGACTTCTGGGATTTCCTTCAAATCTCTCTCTCTTTTAGCACCATGAGGTCTGTGTTGCCATTCTATCCCTTCCCCAGTCCTCCAGAATCACTCATGTGTATCCCATCATCCCCAGCTGTTTGGCTCCAGTGCTGCAGAAATGTTCGACTTTCTTCGTTACTCCTCCTTAATGTTGCTTTAGGTGTTTATTTTTGTTGCAGAGTCTTTAGCCAATTTGGACATGATGAAGCACTAAATATGTGATAAATTTATTAGCTAACATGGAACACATTTTGTCTTTTCCTTATAAAGCCATTTTTCTTCATACCCGTCATTTCCCTGCTTCCTTTCTGCCTTAATGCCCCCCCTTCTCTCCCTGGTGGTCTCCTCATGGTGGGGCCATAATGATGCGTTTAAAAACTCTCATTTTCCGCAGCAGCTGTTGTCCCAGTGGAGGCTCGTATGATTGTGTATAGGGAGGGGCAACGTGCTGCGACTGGCCTCGTCTCCTCACTTTGCTACGGATCCCTGAAGGAGCCAAAACTAAGGATGTGAATTTCCATTTATGTGTTCTGTCTATTTTCTTCTTCTTCTTCTTTTCTTTCTTTCTTTTTTGGTGTATGATTTTGATTGCATTGTGTTAGTCGTGCATAGTAATTTTGATTATCTTTGGTTGAATACAGCTTGTCCAAACAAACTGCCCTGGTTGTCAGTCACTCTTCACCTTGCACTCTGTCTTTCTCTTTCTCTTTCTACTTCTGTCATTCTGCACCTTCCTTGTTTTTTTTTTTTAACTTCTTTCCCATTCAGCTTTGCGTTCTCTCTCATTTATCTGGCAGCAGGAGGGGAAAAAAATCGAGCCTGCCACATGAAGCGGCAAACCGCCTAATTTCACCGGGCTTTAGAGAATCAATTTTGACCAGTAAAGAGCCTCTGAAATAAATGGCAGGTGTCTGGCAAGGCCGGTATAAATACCTATTAGGCTTTCTTATTGTCTTAGTGTCAGGTACGGCAGCCGGTTTGCTGGGGAAATTGAGCGACCGGCATCATTTGTCAACCTCCTCTGTCTTCTGGCCCTTTTCTACTGTCTTGGTAATTGGCTTAGAAATTATTCAGTCTATTTACCTTTTGAAATCCCCCATTGCACATACAGGCGTTACGCGCTTGCGACAATTGATCGTTTCTACATGTTGGATCTCGACCACTTTATTTTGCCTCCTTTATTGTGGCTGTGCGAAGAAATGTCAAAGATACAGAACACACTTTCCTCCGTAGTCGCAAAACAACTTAGTTTTAGTGGTGTATGCAGTTAATGCAGTTGGCCTTTTCACTTAATCTCACACGGAGTTTCTATTTGTCTCCCTGAGTTGTTCAGATTGCTGGTCTGTTTTTTTTTTTTTTTTGGTCACTTTAAGATATACTTATATGCTAAGTAGCTGAGGTCAAGGTGTTTGTCGTCTTTGTAAATATGTGGTTTTATCCCTGAATGTGTGTGCGCGAGAGACGGTGGACCTGTATGTTTGTCTAAGACCCGGAGTGGATTGTATCCAGTGACAGCTTGAGTGGAGGTGGTCGTCTTTTTTCTTTTTTATTTTTTTAGCGCCTTGCTGGATTTCCACAAATACACACTCAAATGTCTCCTCCTTCCTCAATTTATAAACGTCCATATTACCCTACAGTATTTGGACAAGATTAGTTTTTCACCACCGTGTATGTTGAAAAACGCTTGCTTTTCTGTAAATAAAACTCTTGTATCTAGAAAGCTATAAATTAATGATAGGGAAGCATGTTTCTAGCAGCTTTTTTTTTTCTTTCTCTATGAACCCAGATGTTTGTGCACATTATTAGTTCATGATCATGATGTTGCAACATATGGTAACATAAAGCTGTTGCTGCCGTTGTAATGGCCAATTTAATCAGCCTGTGGGATTGAGCAGTCTTTTAATGAACAACTTTTTATTTATTTATTTATCTTCCCTTCTAACGAGTTCCCAGTGATGAGAGGAAATGATATGATTTACCCTTTTTGCACCTAGCCATCCAGAATTTGTGATTGCAGGATATTTATCTTAATCTCCAGACAAAAATGACTAAGTATGTTGAATATCAGTGTTTTAAAACAGACGGTAACAATTACCTGCAAATGTCTATCAGGACAGGGATAAATTGGACTACTCTAAGTTTGTCAGGATGCCGCAGTAGGTGTTTGCTGCTCGAATTCTCTCGTGGAAGGATGAGTCAAGCGCTGATACTGACAGAAATAAAATCAGAGTAGCTTCTGTGAAAGATGGAATTACCAAACCTCCCCATTTAAAACTAATCTGTTCCAATGTGGCTCATGCATCATTTTTACAACTCGCGAAGCCAGGAGAGACGCCACTTCTCCACACACCCTGATCAATAGCATCACGATTGAAAGTTGCCCTATAGAGAATATCGCTGTGCCTTCAGTGCCCGTATGTGTTCGCAGCACGACTGACTCAGACTGCTTTGTCTTAACCATAAAATAGTCTTTATGGGGTTTTTCTTTTTAACGCTGAACTGCAATTCTCTTAACGTGAACAGTCTCTATTGCCTATGGAGTTCCACATCATTTAAGCCGTAATGTAGACCATAAGCAACCCGAGCAGCAATCCTTCACAGACTGCCGGCCTTAAACACACTCCCTTCTCCTTAAACTGAACAGATTGACTGACTGTTTTGTATCCTGTGTGAGCGATCCTGCACGTTAAGGCAGGGATCATCTCCTGAACTTCAAACAGAGCCTATTTATCCTCCTTAATTTACTTAATGTAAAACAAAGCAGGGCCTGAAATGCCCCATCGCCCTGGATGGATTGCTGTCCTCAAGAATCTGACATGCCACCAGTCAGCTCAGCTCCAGCTCTCCTATTTTGCGTGGAATAGCAATGGGGTGTGATCATCCTCTATGTCAAACTCAGTGGTTTTCCAATGGGCCAGGCCATCCAAGCTCCACCACTCTCCTGGCGATCTGTTCCATGATGCTTGGTCCTGGGAGGATGAGCTGATGTAAGTGGCAGTGAAACCAGGCTTATTGGCTGCTCCAACACAGCTGGATGCACTGGCTGACCTCACTAATGGAGGCCAATAGAATCGTCTCATGGGGAGCTCGACTCATTTCAGACAGTAGTCACTCAGGCTGAGACACATCCTATCAACACTGCTCATGTGACTCTGGAAGGTATCAGGATCTGCTGATAATACCCGTTGAACAATCATGATGTCTCCTGATTGGGTTTTTGCAGGGCTCGGAGGAGATGTCGGATTATTACTGGGGATGTGTCATGCTGAAGATTTCGGAGGAGTTTCTTTGCTATATTTTGCAAGCTGAAGTCCATGGAGTTTTGGACTGTCACCTGGTGAATAGTCAGTAATCATGATGTACACAATAAGTTAGGCTATAAACATCATTTTTAGATACTGTTATGTTTACTATATCAGCTGTTCGCACCCTTGTTCTTGGAGTATCACGGTCAAAAAATCTTTTAGTGTTTACCCATTCTCATGCACCCAAATTGACTCAGGAATGGGCTGTTATTTACTTAATAAGTTGGATTATGCATGCAGAGGTGCAGCTGGAACACTGTACTTTATATATATATATATATATATATATATATATATATATATATATATATATATATATATATATATATATATATGCGGGATGGTACATGTACCATACACAGTAGTGTTTTGGCTCAGTCCAGGTTCTTGATAAACCTAAAAAAAGTTTAAGGACAATAACTATATGATAAATACATGGGTAGGTAGGGCTATTTCTCAATTTTTTGGAATACATTTTTTTTTTACTGGCCTCAAGAACATCTTCAGTATGCCTTGGCTTATTGGAACTGTTCTTGAAACATGAACTCCTTTCTTCCTGATGATATTTTCTAGTCGATGCTTTGATAATGGTGGCTGAGAGCGTTGCTCCAAAATCTCCCATACAGTAGATGTTCAACTGGCTTGATATCTGATGACTGTGAAGGCCAAAGCATATGATGTACATTATTATCCACCCCCATCACATTTTTCAGTGAGCCATCATGCCCTGGGGATCCAGGAAGTGAACACTCCCATCAGGATAGAAATATTTCATTATTGACCCATTAGAAGAACTTTGTTTGGACTCGAAGTGACGTTTACCTCTAATGCACTGGTCTTCAATTGTATTTGCAAAGGGACGGCGTGGCTGCAGATTGTCATTCCAGGCAAACAGGAGACACACTTGATACTTTGATTGGAGTTGAGGATGAACCGATTAAACAAGTGGAATCAGGTGTGGCTGATGCTTGGTTTTAATTAAAGCCTGAAGCCACACTGGTCGTTTTGTAGATAACATTGAAGACCCCTGCTCTAAAGGGACAAAATCCATGCCAGGAAAATGGAAAACAGCATAGCACAGACATAATGTATACATATATGGACAATCTGTGGCACCCTGAAAAGACCCGGTTGGGAGGATACGAGTATAGTGTATGTTGCTGGGTATCAGCATAGATGCCCCGATCTTATTCGATTCAATTTCTATTCACAAGGTCTTGATCCGATTCGATATTTGATTCAATCGCTATAGCTTCAATACAATGTTTTTTGTGTGTTTGATTGTTCAACGGGAAATTATGGAAACTAAGCACAGACTTGAACCTTGAGGTTGTGTCACATAACAGGACACAGCAATACTGAGACTATGCACCCTTCACGCACAAGGTATTTTGAAGGCATTTTGAACTCACTACTAAACTGTTATGTTTTACTATAATATACTAAAAAGCTATGCTATTACAGTTGATATATTAATGAATATCTTATTTACTGTTGATGTTGAGCACTGAATGATTTAGGCTAATCAGCAGGCTTTCTATTGTAACTTTGCGCAAGCTAAGTAAGAGAGGAGCAGCCTGGTATTAATTGGATTCATTTGAATCAGATCCAGTAGTATCTTATGTTAAACATTTGAGGAAATAACTACAGAAAAAGATCCATTCATGCCTTTTGAGAATCCATAACCAATCGACCACATTAAAAAAAAACAAAAAAACAAGAGGATATTTTTTTTATTGCCCAGCCCTAAAATATGTATTGTATGATCTCTGTATGCAATATAAACTATAAGATGATTATTCCTAGAGCATGAGTAGAAGTTTATATGTATGGGTTTCTGTCTGGATTTTATTTATCCAGACTCTTCCTTCTAGCGTTTCTTGTTTTCTGTGTGTGTTTGTCCAGTTCGTCCTCTAGTGAATATTTTGTGAAATTAAACGTCCTCTCTAAGGATGTTGCTATTAAATCAGCCTCTGATATTGAACTTTTTTTCATGAAGTGTGTAACATCCTGATATTTATTTTGTTGTGTTCAGTGGTTCGAAATAGAGGCTGAAGTGTAAAATTGAAATTGACACGTTCGTATTCATTTCTGCTCACCTCCGGCCCTAGAGCTTTACAGCGCTCGAGTTATTTTAGTTAGATACACCAGTCGTTTGTTGGTTTCCGACACTGCCTTTGTCCCTAAGTCCCCCTTATGGACGATCAGGTGAGCAGACCAACACCCAGAGTGTGCTTGTAAGCTCTCAGCGTTTAGTCAAATTATGAATCGGTTCCAGTAGCTTGTTAATGCGTCTGGTCCATCTTAATTTCTTTTTCATTCACTTCGTCTCCCGTAGCCGATCCGAAACCGGAATTAGATTTCTATGATCAAGACTCGCAGGATTGCTTATGATAGAACAACACTTCTTTGTCTAGAGTAATGACCTAACTATTGATTGCTCAAATGCTTTGGGATTACAAAGCACTCTGAATATATATATATATATATATATATATATATATATATATATATATATATATATATATATATATATTTTTTTTTTTTTTCCGTGAAATGTGTTTCTCCCAACACCCCCCCTTCCTTCCCCTCCTCTCTCGCTTGCCATCTTTTGATAAGACTTAAGGGACGAGAAGAGCAATTATCTCAAAATGAGCTCAGCTTCTCGCTGAAGCCTTTTCTGCTCCATCTAGGGAAATACTGTCAGGAATATGACCCTGCCAGGCCTCTGTAGGCCAGTACGGGTGATGCCGTAGGGTTTTAATTGAGTGCCTGTGTGCCAAAATACTCATCTTTTCCCCCCTACTGTGAGCAGTGATCATAAGTGTTGCAATGAAAGTGAGTGCAGTTTGAAAAGCGAATCCCGTCACTATCTGAGCGTGCACATTCATTTACCAGCCAGTCAGCAGCACAAAATGTGATATTCATTTCATTCCTAGCTGCTTTGCCTCCATTACACATCTGCTCATAAGACAAATCTCGCATTTGTTAGATTGAGTGTTAATGGATTTTTTTTTCTTTCTTAATAATACTTGTATTAGTTCAACATACAAAATAAAGCCATGTAAAGAAATAGCAAAAGACACACAATGGGGGGAAAAAAACATCTTCAGTTTTTGAAGCATTCCTTCATATGTAGCTGTTAGTGCTTCCGGGTTTGTCATTAGCATATATATAGCCCGAGAGGCTTTTTCTCATTTCACTTCACGCTGCTTTAAAGCTCCTTATTAGCATTTTTGCCATGGTAACGGTAAAATGATCTTAAACGTGTAGCGAGGAGGCCTGTAGTTTATGTCACACATGTCTGGAGGGGTTTCAGCAGCCGTTTTTTTTTTTTTTAGCCGAGCAGGAGCGTTAGCGTTGCTAGCGTTATCAGAGCGTCTCCGTGTGCAAACCGATCTGCCTGAAGATGCACAAGCAGCATTCCAAAATTAGCATAATTTCTTAATCTGTTTTCTTCCTTGGAATTACAGACACCCGGTCGAATATAGCAATTATGCTGGGGAGACGCTATGTGGCAGGTTCATCTAGTCACAGATAGTTCACTGGGAGGTTTGGGACCTCATATAAACTTGAGTACATTAAATCATATGTGTGAAATTGTCTCATCATCATACAGCAGTGTTTCTAGCTTTTCTTGCTCTATTTAAGTGTGATGCTCTTCTGTAATGCTGCTGTTAGACACTTATTAGAATTGAGTGGATATTGACTGTAATATCCTGAAATATTCCTTCTGTGGATCTTGCTCTTTAACCAGAGGTTAACGTTTTTTTTTTTGTATTTTAAAAAAAAATTTGCCGTTGTTGCAGTGTATGACATCTTGACACTCATTTTTGGTGTGTTCACTGATTCGAAATTTATGTAGATAGAACACTTTTTCTTTTTCATGTATGCTGTACTCCACCTGTGTAGCTTTACAGACCTAGACCTGCAAGATCCCTGTAGCGTGATTGTGACAGTATGATCTAAATTGTTCGGTCACTTTTGTTTTGTTTTTGCATTTTCAATATATTCTTTACTTTTTCATGCCAAACAGAGACCTGATCACTGACCAAGCTTGCATATGGTTGTGAGTCAAACCTGGAAACACAAAGGAACAATTAATCACACTTTTATAAGCTTCCATTTGCTGTATTCAGTTTACGTCAGAAGTGGGAAGTCAGCGCTACATCTTTTTCAACGTCTGTGCGTTTGGGTCACTGTACAAAGTGGGGTGGGGGTGGGGGGGACAAAAAATACGTGCATGCTTCCCCGTTCGTGTTCTGTTAGCAACAGTCTAGCCAGCTAACGGTGACGACTGACATGTATTTACCTCCTCAGAACAGCCTACTGTATAGTCAGTGTTATTGAATTACTAACCGGATATGTCTGTGCTGATTTGATCTAAAGCAGTGGTCACCAACCCTTTTCCTGGAGATCCACCTTCATCAAGACTTTAACTTCAACCATAATCGTGTCCACCTGACCATCTAATCACTGAAAGAAAGATGAAGTCACTTCTCGATCGATTAAAACAGGCGTGTTTAGAGTTTGTTTGGAGATGAAACCTACAGGAAGGTAGATCTTCCAGGAAGAATGCAGGTGACCACTGATCTAAAGCAAATGCTTGCATCGACAAAGTGCTACTTTGTGTATATTTGTTGTACTGAGCAGCCTTGTTGATTTGCTGCCACTTCCTGAACTCTCGAGACCGTCCCCAGTTCCTGAATAAGAATTTCGAGTTGAGTAGTCGTTATTTATTCATTTTTTCTCTTAATTTTTTCCTAGTCAGAGCATTAATACCTAACCCTGATCTGATATATTCTTCTGTTAGTATTAGATCAGCTCTAGACTGATACTCAGCCAGTTTCAGACCAGCATCAGCGCTGATACCGGTATTCCTGATTAGTTTCACTAGTATTATTGCGCAATTTACAGTCGGTTTTGTTGTTGTGGTTAATATTGGAGGCTTTACACTGAGGATCAGAGTATTTATTGAAATCAGAATGGCTGAGTTTGTTTGTGGGCGGCTGTGACTCAGGTGGTAGAGTGGGTTGTCCACGGATCGTAGGGTTGGCGGTTCGATTCCCGTCCCACTTGACTCCACATGCCGAAGTGTCCTCGGGCAAGACACTGAACCCCAAGTTCTCCCGATGGCAAGTTAGCACCATGCATGGCAGCTCTGCTCCCATTGGTGTGAGAATGAGAACTAGTGTGAAGTGCTTCGGAACCGCCAAGGTTAAAAAAGCGCTATATAAGTGCAGACCATTTCCCATGTTTATACTGTACTTAGTGTCTACTGCTAATGGAGGTCCACTCAGTTAATTTGATTAAAGAAATCAGTTATTTTTAATCAAAACTTGATACTTTTGAAAGGGCACATTTCTACTGCTTTAAAATGAGCATTGCAGTAAAACTATCTTCTTTCTAAATAACTTATATCGATAGTGAATTGAGTATTATGCGAAATAATCCTGATGATCAGTTCAGCCATTATCATGCAGCTCTAATTTGGAGAGAGAGCACATATTTTCAGTGTAGCGGTGTATGTACAACTGCAATTAGTGTGATTAAGGTGTAATGTCACACACCTCGATTAGCCAGCACTAATTAATCCTCATCTGTAATTGCATGTAAGCAGGTTAAATGTTAGAGGTTGGATATCAGCACTGATCTGTAACCTTACACCAACCATGATCAAAATTACTCATGTTATTAAATGAAGATTGTGGTCTATTCGGCATTATTGTTGTTGTTCGTTTGTTTTCTCGTTGATTGTAGCTCTTTTCATTTGTTTGGCTTTGCCTCCGGATTCTCACCAGGTTATGATCTTCCTCTCCCCTGCACTTCTTCATTTCTCGTCTGATTTGTATTCTTCGCTCCATCACAATGCAGTACTACACCCCCCTCCCCCAACCCATCATCATGCACTACCCCCCCCGCCCCACGCCCGTACACTCCTCTTCGCCTTCCTTCCTTCCTTCCATCCATCCATCCCGGCGTGCTGGATCCAGGGTTGCCTAGAAACACTGCTGCCTCCTTCTCCAGAGGGGGCAAATGGGGAGAGGATGCTTGCTTATGGGGGCGCGTTAGCAGAGAGCTGTATCTTCCTCGTGTCTTTTGAACACGGCACCGTGGAAGTGTGTGCAAGAGAAAACAGAGTGCTTTGAATGCGCGTGTTTTGTGGACGTGTGTGCTTTTGTGTGTTTTGCTTACTCTTAATTGATCACAGACCTTCTACAGAGGCGCTCTTAAGCGCTGGCCTTGCCTGTTTCCCGCTCACCCCATTAAAATGTTTCACTTTTTTTTTTCCCTGCTTATTGGCTTTCATTTGAATTATTAATAGAGCATCAGACGTCTTCCCAAACACAGATTTAACACCAGGACCGGTGAAGAGTGAAGGACAGGAGCGTGTATGTTCTTTTCAGCTCTGTTATTCAGGATCTTACCTCTCTGTATTTCTGTCTGTGTCTATCTTCATGTTTTTTCGACTCCTTTTCTCTGTGCAGATGTGTGCCCCCTGCCCTCGCTCCCCTGTCTCCTCTCTCGTACTAACAGATGTGCCAGTCTGTGTTTCTAAGCAACCTCGAGACCCCAGATTTAGCTCCCATCCTTAACTTCCTTTAGCGCTTTGTTTCATTTCATTTGTTTACTAATTTTTTATTATTTTATTATGATTATTTTTTTGTAGCTGTAATGTACATTTGAGCAGCTTATCCACAGCTTTGACCTGTAACAGGCTTCCTTCACAGGTCCCAGATCCGTTTGGAATTATCACATTAAATATTGATGACGAATCGGTCAATAGCGCGTATGCTATTCCGGATCACATGTAAACTGGTAGCCCCATGGCACATTTCTCATGTCATAGGTGCTTCTTCTGAATGTGGGAAGGGTTTAGAGTTATTGTTGGAATTGTCTCGTCTTACCTGTTGCATAGGTTCAACTGTGAGACTAATATTTCTCTTTCCTCCGTCTCTTTCCCCCCTTTTGTTATGTCTCGTTTGTACCTGCTCCCCGGTGCTGTTACCGTGTATCAATCATGCAGGTAAGTCCTCTGTTATGTTCTACTCTGATACTTTTGCTCATATGTCAGATAAATGAGAAACAGAAACACACCGAATACATTCTCTCAGAAGGGAGCAGACCTGCTTTTGAAAGGCTACGCTACGGCAGTACATCACAATAGCGAGTCTGCTTTTTGCTGTATCACTTATACAGAAGGGATAAAAATATATATAGTTAAATATATATCACGAACAGTATTCGTATGTTCTTTGCTAATATCATGGCTAAGAAAAGCCATGTGGACAGCAAGACACAGGGAACAGTAGTCATTTCAGTACGAATTTCATTTGATTCAGAAATTTAAATCAACTTCTTATATCAGATCAGAAGGATTCATTTACTTCTGAATGATGTACTTTTCATTGTATAAACAGAAAACTTTCACACTGTTGTTTTTAAAACCGTAACGTCTATAAATGGACATGCATCTTAACATGCATAACATGGAGCCTGCATCTTAAGCCCTATTCGCACAGGATTAGTTTTAGGTGTGGTTCACACTGGGCATGTTTGCTTTGGTCCGAATCCGAGTGCGATCGTTCCCGATGAACCCTCTGCAGAGTTGGTCTGGGTTCAGACTCGCTTGATTCTATCTATCTATTCTATGCGTTTGCATTCATTTTTACGTCATTACAAACGCGTGTGGAGAACACAACCATATTATTAAATTGTCATTATGCACAGCAGATGTTATGTGCAGCAGTGGACCTCTTCTGTGTCCCACAGCATTCCCCTGCCACTCATGGTACACGTGTCTTCCGGAAAATAACGATGTCGTCATCGGCTAAAACACACGTGCAGGTTCCTTAACCCCCTGAACAAGTACGGACCCGAGTACGAGATGCGGTCACATTGACTGGAATCGCGGCACAGTTCCAGTGCAACCGAGCTCGGACAAGTTAGTCTCGGGTTTGGTACTGCAGTGCGCTCCCCTGTCCACGTGACAGCTTTCACGTTAGCAATTTTTCATGCAAGCCGTGTTCTGTTTCAGACTAAACTGCTAGTGCGAAAGCCCCGTTTCATGTAGAGGTTGGGAAACGTAATTATAATTGGAGCATCTCTAGGATTTTTAGTTCCGATCAAATCTGTAATGTCAGTCATTTTTAACACGCATGTGGGAAGACGACTCCTGCTGAAAAAAACAAAAAATTGTCTGAAAACCCCAGGACATACTGTACTGTATCCCATCCGAATTTAAACATAGCTAAAGTTTGTTATATCCTTTGTTATTTACCGAAATCACATACAATAAAATATGGACAACATTTAAAAAAGGTTTTCAGTTACATATTGACTTCCTAGTACAGATTTAGCATGTTATGGTCATGTGACCTTCTAGCGATCAAGTACAACTTGCGAGCACTTGTAATAAAGGTCAAAACATCCAGTTGGTATTAAAATGATGCGTATGTAGTACACATGGAGTTTATTATTTTTTATGTTGTGACCACCATGCTGACATTGTGAAAACTCCCATTTCTCTGCTTTATACAGAGATCACTTAACTCGTACAAATCGATCGTAAATAATACAGACGTCCTCCGGCAACTTTACTTAACAGACGTATGACTAGAAATCTTATCCTGTCCTAATAGTACTTTAGTCACTTTATAACTGAGTCTATCTTATAAGTGCGTAATACAAATGGTTTTTAAAATAAATGAATACAGTGTGCGCCTACAATATGAAACCAAACATGCGGTTTGAAATACGAACCTCCGCTAACAGTCCTGTCGACTCTGCTTACATTATTAAAGAAGCTGAACAGTCGTGATCACTGTTAAATTATGGTTAAGGGTGTAACCCTGCTGTGGCAAGCATTTGAAATGTGCACACAAGATGTAAATCTTTCATACAGGATATCCTCAAGCAGATAGATAAGCACTTGCTTATTGGAATACAATCTTTATATCAGCACTTGATTCTAATTTAGCCATGATATGATGATATTAATGTATGTATTAATATTAATTAAGTATATTCTTCATAAACAACGGTAGTGTACTTCATAGTGGATGTATGGAGTCGGCTGTATGTATAATGCTCCTGAAAGTGATCTAATGGGATGATGTAGTGATAGTTTATTCAGGAGTGGACACATGCACAAATGCCAGATTGAAACACTTCTATTGAACAGACAGCATTGTTAGAGGGGATATTTTTCAGATGTACTGTATCTTTCTGCACGTGCAGATTTTTTTAAACACCGTATTTTAATAGAAAATGTAAAGAGACATGTAAAGGATAAGATTAATCACTATTCTGAACATTTTCACTGCACTGTATGAATCAGTGATGGCTGGCTTGTTGACAGTGTGCTAAAGTGTGCCTTTCCAGAGCTTATACTATATATACTATAGTGATACAATAATACCTGAACGACGAACCGTCATGGGCAAGCACACCAAAATGAAAAGCACAGTTCAGATAGTACAGTCATTGTTTCTCATTTGTCTGTGTGTCCGCTCTCCGTGAGAAAGCAAATCATTTTTTAAGTGGAGATTTAAACCCAGAGATGGAAGTGATGCGGGGAAGAGTCAGATGGAGTGAATTCCAGATCCAATGCAACTTCGCTGAATGACCAGCCACCCACAGTAGAGAGATAAGATCTAGGGACAAAGAGGAGTTCAGACCTAGAAGACCCGAGCGAGCAGACCGGGTTGTAGGGGCGAAGCAATTTACTGAGATTGCAAGGTCCCAAACCGTGAAGTAATTTAAATGTAAGCAGGATTCTTTTATATTTCATGTGAAATGAAACCGGTATGGTTTTAATTATTATTTCGTCTTCAGTAAGTGCTAAGTCCTGATCAGGATTGCAGGGAACCCAGCACCTATCCCGGCAACTCTGGGCATGAGGTGGCAATACACCTTGCATGGAATGCCAGCTCAGCACAAAAGCACCACACACACACACACTTAGGGGCAATTAGGGACAGGGTTCACATACTTTCAAGCACCACTGTATATTGCCTTCTCACATGCCCCAGTTATACCAACACCATTTGAAAACTTTCATAAAACCAATAAATCTGTCCGGAATTGAATTTTCCATTTAAAAAACAAAAACAAAAAACAAACCTGTTTTCTGGGTCAAATGGGATATTGTGACCATTTTCATTCAGGCGATCATATAATAGGTGACACGATGTACCATATGTTAAGCCCATTCTGTACACTAAACAAAGTTCTGTGCGTCTCATGCGCTCATATTAAAATTGACATCTTTGTTTTTTCTTCTTTGGACATGAGCTGATGCACACGTGTGCATGCACGAACCCTTTCCACACTGAAACTCCAGATGTGGTCAAGCCCTTTAGCAGAGAGCAGAGAGAGGGACTCTAGCGAGGTTAGAAGGCTAGTTCAACGTCAGTTCTGTCACTGTGGATGTCCCTTCCTGGATTTGATGGATCAGAGAGATCTGTTTAAGAGCTCTCAGGAAAACTGCTTTCTTAATCTGAATGGAGCTCCAATCAGGAGGCCACACATACAGGATGATTGATGGCGTCCTCGCTCCGGCGTTGCTTAAATCATTGTTTCCAGTGTGACTGCTGCCAGTAGTGAGCAGTGAGCAATAGCTCTGGTGATTGATGTGTGAGCTGTATGTAATAATATGCTTGCATAATGTTTCACTGATGGTGGTTTTTATTATGATTATAATGTGGTTGTCCATATTTTGATGGCAGCTGTATTAATCAAGTAACATTTTGTTCTCGCACGTGCCATGTGCTTTGCCTTTGTAGCGCTTCGATGGGATTGCTCATGGTTGGTAAGGATGCCTAATTGGTGAATTACTTTGACTTTTATCACCGATGAAATAATGGGTATGGTGAATATGTGGACGTGTTCACTTATTTGTTTAGCTGGGTAATGATTGTGTTCAGAGACTGGAAGGTTGGGAGTTAAAATCTCAAGAGTTCAAGAGAACCACAGTTTGGCAAGACCCTTAAAAGAGCATGTAGTCATTTTTGGAATGATTACATGCACACTCCTTCCAGAATTTCACGTATCAACATAGTTCATTTTCGTTATGATACCATGTACAGTTTTGGGTGTTTCATTTTTAATTCTCCGAAAGCTTCAAGTGCAGTTAATTATTTGTCATGCTATACATGCAAATAGACGATTGCTTGAAGCCGTGGGCTGCGTCCCAAACCGCGTGTACTTACCTACTATATAGTAGCTGATGTACGTGTATCTCACCTACTGTATAGTAGGTAAGTACGCTGTTTCGGACACAGCCGTGCTCTCTTGTTTGCCGTCAAACGGTCGAGCACTGCTCTGTGTGAACATGTCCTGTCGCAAAATGCGGTGAAAACTCCCGCACGACGTTAATAGTGTTATTAAGGTGTGTACGCTTACAATCGGAAAACTCCAAACATCTTAATTTGATTTGTGTTTACTTCGAGTATGACTTTAGCTGGATTAAGGTCATCAATAATTGCTGTTTACATGCTAGTTACTTAATCAGAGTATCGTCTTAATCGGGTTAATAACAGATTATTGTTGTCCGTATAAACGTACTGATTGAATGAGCCAGAGATTCAGTGAGCGAGTCAATGAGTGAGCCAAAGATTCAGAGGGTGAGTGAGTCAATGAGTAATTAAGTGAGTGAATGAGTGAGCCAATAAGTGAGTGCGGCTGTGGGTCACTGAGTATGAGTCTGTGAGCTGGTGAACCGGGGAGTGAGTGAGTCAGTGAGTGAGTGAATCAGTTATGAGCATTCTTTAAAGGACATCAGGCTTGGGGGTGGAGCTAATTTAAGGGTGAGAAAATTTGAGATAGAAATCAGAAACTAGTCAGCAGTATTGTTATTCATATATATTTTTCCCCCTGGTTTAAATGATATGTATAGAACCATTAAACTTTACACCCCTCACCTGTTAAGGTGCATGCTTGCACTACACTCTGCCTCGTTAATCAGCCAATTAGAACAAATGTAGAATAATTCGTCCAGATAATAAACTATTTGGCATTTGGATATAGCTCAGCTCATACTGTGCATCACGGTTATGAGAATAAGGGTATGAACATGTGATCAGAAGAACATCGTATGACCTTTTATTCGAAGACAATTTTATATGCGGCTCTTCATGATGACTCACAGGGTCATGTGGTTTGCGAAGTCAGTCTGTTCAGCTTTATATAATTATTCTGTCTAGTTCACCCTGCTCCAGTTTTTGTTGTTTTGCGTAGTTAGTGTGTGCTGTGCGGTTTACAGGAAGACTACCGTTTATTAGTCTGACCTGCTGCACGCTGTTCTACTCAAATTGTAATTGTGTTTTGCTCTTGTTCATGTTCTTGCACAGCACATCTAAGAGCTTAATTAAGATTTGCTGCTTGTATCAGATTTTTTTTGCTTGTGCACGAGGAAGTGATAAGACTGTTTGTTACTTATTAGCGATAACGAAGTTGTTTGTTAATGTGCAGAGGAGGCTGGCTGTGAATTCACAGACTACTTATTATGAGGGCATGCAGGTAAAATTCAAGCTGCTTGCTGCTATAATGTGTACATGCATGATGTGTATTGCAGTTTATTTGGAAATTATTAGGCAAAGAAATGGATTTAAAAGAATTAAGAAACCGTTGCTTGTCTTTACGTGACGAGGGACTGGTGAGTTTAATAGAGTTGCGTCTTGTTGTAGGCTTTATGCTGTACTCAGTGTAGGCCTGCTTCCCTCAGGGTCGATGAGTTGATAGGCAGGGTGTGTAAGTGAAACCATCCCACCTGTGGACGGGATCTGTGGGTCAAAGCGCCTGGGTGGTGAGCCCTGTTAGTGTCCTGCCTAGCTAATATCTGGTTTCTTTAACAGGGTTGAGGGTTTGTGTGGTGATCTGTGGCTGGGGGGGGGGCTGACCAGAGGAATGTGTTGAGCGACGGACCTGTTTCCTGTACTCACAGCTCCGGTGGTTCCCTGCCCCTCTGTATAATAACGAGTTACAGTGGCGGCTCTGAGAGACGAAGAAACCGAGAGTAGGAATTAGATACGAAGATGTGACCATGTAACTTTTGCCACTATACACGGTTCTTATCTTGGAAGGCAAGGGAAGATCTGTGTGCAAGTCTTCCAGTTGGAGAAATGATTTTAGATTCTGATCTTCAGCACGTTCCTAATTCCCATTGATCACATGTTGAATTGCTGCGAGAATTCTCAGGATCAAAGATTTCCTCTCTTGCTCACTTCCTCACTTTGCTTTTGTGTCTTTCGAAAATGACATGAGTGCACCATTTTCTTGAGCTCTCCGCTTCTTTTCGCTCTGATTACTCGACAGTGTCTTTTCTTTTATCTGTCTTTCTTTAAATGAGTGGGAAAGATGGATCTGTATTTGCTTCTTCCTCTTTCATCCTCTGCTATCCCCACCTGTAACACCCCCCCCCGCGCTTCAATCAATCTCTCGGTCGCTGCTTTTCTTTGGAGTGCATTCAGTATGTGCATGTGTGACAGTGTGTGTGAGAGAAAGCAGTAATTGTCTGTGTCTGTGTGGTTGTGAGGTAGTTGTGAAGTGCATTTAACAGACCGACCCTCTCCCGCTGCTGTGCCGTTTTCCTGTGGGCGCCCTGCTGCCTGATGGGCCGCTAAAGAGCCTCCCTCATGAGAACGAATACAGCCAGCTTTGTTTGTCCGAAACAGAGAGAAGGAGTGCCGGAGAGACACAAAGGCAGCAGGAGAATAATCCCAGTCCTCCGTTTTGGCAGGAAATTGAAGAGGACACTATTTTTTAATTTTTTTATTTTTTTTTTGTGTAGCCATGCTCTTTGACTGCTTTTGTTCGCATTTGTGTTCCGCTATTGACCATTTATTTCTTCCCTGCTGAAGGACAGTGGTCCTCACAGGGCTTTTTCTTTCATTCCCCATAATAAATCATAGATGAATTAGCAGAGAAAGGTGAAAACATATGGAGCAATCCACGATTAGATCCTCTTTATTATTTGATGGCCTCTCAGCTGTACTTACTTTCTCCAAAACTCCCATCAGGTCGATCATTAGTCGTGATATCACCGTGATCTTTGAAAAGCCGGATGAACCGGACGTTTTACGTTTTCCCCCGGCCTCACCTTTCATTAAAGCTTACCAGAGTGTTTTTATTAATAAACAAGGCTCCCGTGGACGTCTTTTGAATTGATGTAGGTAGGGACTTCTCTCCCATGTTTATTCTTGGGTCTGGGATTGTTTTCTATTCATGCCCCTAAAAATGGAACCATCTAATTGAGAGGAAAAAACAGGAACATCGGAGACGTGTGTGCATGCTGAGTAAAGCCTAGCCAGCGTCAGTGCTAATTAGGAAATGATGGCATGGCAGACGAATCGTAGCTAACGAGTGTGTTACCATTTCTGAGGAGATCAGCGGCACGTATAATGGGCACATAAATTCTCGTTTATAGGTCATAATCTGCCAATTTATTTAGTCAGCCGCCCCAATTAAAAGGGGTCCTATGCCTCCCCTGGGATACACAACAAACCTGGACCAGCAATCCCGTACCCCCATTAGTAGTTCCTCCAAGCGGTGGACCACATAAAGCAAAGGTTTGCTTATATCATAAATGTCAGGAGGCATAGGGCAACTGCTGAAAAGAAATCCATCATGGAGTGGACCTGGCTTTGGCTCGAGCTTTGGAGTTGCCAAAATGAAGAGAAATAATGTGCATGACAGTTATCTTCCCTGAATCTGTCTACCCACACTTCATAGATTTAGTCCATTGTTATCATTATCGTTGCAATACCAGAGAACAAGTTGCCAAAGCATTTCCTTCAAACATTCATAGCTGTTGGAGTGTAATACAAGACTCGAGAACCTGATCCAGAGAACTTTATTTGGCAGCCAAGAGCCTCATGGTTTTAAGTTCTTGATTGCTGCTTTGCTGTCAGATGCTCCAGGATACCTGGTGAGCCTACCCAGTTTTACAACTTCCATTGTACTTTAAATGAAGTGAATAAAATCACCAACTTTGCCCGTTGTGCACGCTTCAAAGAAGAAAAAAAAACACCACACGCTTACTGGAAGAGAGTGAGCGAGTAAGAGAGGAAGTCATAAGATTTAATGAACCACTCTCCATTCTAGTCCAGCCACACTCAAAAACAAGCCTTAAGCGTGCCAGAAAGTGTTTCTCCGGGTGAGACTCTTATTCAGTCCACCATTACGAGTGCTTCCCTGCCTTGTCTTAAAGCTCGACTCCAACCGAGAACACAGGCTGTCGCTGGCCCTCAGAAATTTCATTAGTTCTGTTTTACTGAGTTGCACACACGTAAGATGATCCTGAAAAGGCTTCCCAGATCACCTACCCGGTTTGGGTTGAGATCCGATTTGTGAGAGACGATGCCTTTTTATACATAGCCGTCTAAAAACATGACAATATGGGCGTTTCACTTTTTGGGATGTGTAAAAGCACGGGTAAAGGTTTTAAACCCGATCTCTATATCCCGTGTTTGTGGTGTATTGGAGATTATCATGGACAGGAATTTTGAACAAAAATGCTAAAAACTCACAGTGGTCAATGTAGATTGATGGTCAATAAGTGGTCAATGTAGATTGCTTTGTATTTGAAGGTATTTGTAGATTAAAAATGTGTTCCTACAGGGTTATGAATATCGTTACAAAGATGTTCTTGAGAGAAAGACTTTTTACAGAAAGTTTTGTTGGAAAATAATTTCTTTACTCTTTATTCAAGAAAAAAATAAAACCCCATAGGCTGTATTTTCCCCTCAAATTTTCTGAATAAAATCTAACCTATATAATAACCAACATTTTTTGAAATGTATCTCTAATATTAAATCATCTATACCATGGGTGTCAAACGTACGGCCCGTGGGCCAAAACCGGCCCGCTAGAGGGTTCAATCCGCCCGCAGGACGAATTTTGAAAGTGGGGAAAAAAAAAATATATACATGCATAAAAGACAAGAAATTGTAATTTTTGAATAAAATGCTATTCCTAAATTATGGGGTGGTAAACGACGCGGCACATCTCTGGGACTGAACAGCAGATGGCAGCAATGCGACGTCTGCTGTTTATCACCGAGTAGTCTACTCTATTTTCTACTCGTCCCCACATCCTCATTAGCCAAAATGTTTGCCAAAAAGCAGAAAAGTGGATACAGAGCGTAGAGTTTTCCATGAAAAATGGACCGCTTCCTATTTATTCACAGAGATGAATGGGTAATAGTTTAAAAAAATGTGCAATTTAATTTTAGTCAACAGCTTCAGTACAAAAGAGTTTGGTTTGGTGGAATCCTATTGTTCATGCAATGCCATAAATTTGAAAGTGAAATACTATATTTTTCAGTTCCAAATACCTGTGAAGTTTGTTTTTTTTGCATTGGTACAAACATTGTGAGCAGTTGTAATGCACATATATGTGAATGATAATCAGAAGCAAATTGCACATGTTTGTCTTAAGAAATCTGAGGTTGTTCATGATATATTTTATAAAAGGATATTTCATTAAATATAAATGTCTTTGCATGAAAACAAAGGTAAAAACATGGACTTCATGTTATTTATAGGTGATTATACTATGATTTCACTGGCCCGGCCCACTTGACATCTAATTAGGCTGTATGTGGCCTCTGAACTAAAATGAGTTTGACACCACTGATCTATACTATAGAAACAGAGTTTTTCCTGTTCTTAGTTTAAGTATCTTCTCCATAAATAACGGTAGTGCACTTCATGGTGGATGTTTGGAGTCGACTGTGTGGAAAATGCTCCTGAAAGTGATTTGAATGAGATGATGTATTGATTAAGTTTATTCAGGACTGGATATTCAATTCAATTTTATTTGTATAGCACTTTTTACAATAGTCATTGTCTCAAAGCAGCTTTACAGAAATAAAAAACAGGTATAAACAGTCAGAAACAGATAAAGAGAGACAAACAGGAACAGATAAACAGAGACAAACAGGTAGAAAACAAATGGAATTTATCCCAACTGAGCAAGCCACTGAGTGGCGACGGTGGCAAGGAAAAACTCCCTAAGATGTTTTTGAGGAAGAAACCTTGAGAGGAACCCAACTCAGAAGGGAAACCCACCTCATCTGGGTAACACAGAATCTGAAGATGTCTTCTCTCTGACTTCATGTGTTTCCATTCTAATAAGTATGGTTTATGCGTTTTATGAAGGAAATTGACATACATACATATATTTATATATATATATAATATATGTATATATATATATATATATATATATATATATATATATATATATATATATATATATATGTAGATATATAGATATATGTGTGTGTATATATAGATATAGATATAGATATATATATATATATATAGATATAGATAGATGGAGAGAGAGAGAGACAAATGGAGTTTTTTTTAGTGTTAGATCACATGACACATTTGTGCTGAGTGGGTGGAGCTTAAGGCCTTTATGAAATGAAGACTTTTTGTTTCGTTTGGAAGATTTTGTTACAGCAGCTTAAGATTCGTGCAGTTTATCCAAAAATCTGAAAAATGATTGATATTGCATGTAATTTGTTGTTTTCGAGCTGTTGCGTCATGTCTTAATGAGAGGAAATCATGCCGTGATTAGACTAGTTCACGTATATAACTGCAGTGTCTCGTTTCTTGGATGATTATACTACTTGTGTAGTGTTTTTGGAGTTTAATCTAGCGATATTGTGTTTTCCCTGCTCTTACATATCGGCTCATGAAACACATCGCGGTAAGCTATTTCAATCGAATCAGGGCTGGAAGACCAGGGATGTATAGAAGCAGTGTATGTCTGGGTCTGAAAGTGTGAGTGCTACTGAGATGGACGGGTTTACTCGTGGCCAAATGATTGTAAGATATGACCGTGAACAGGGGAAAAAATAGCCAAACTGTTCAGAATGGAAACCCACTGGAGCATGGCAAGCTCTCCGCTTCACAGCAGGTGCACATGGACCCATAGAAAATGATGAGCTGTTTTTTTTTCTTTATCTTTTTTTTTCTTTTTTTTTTTTTTACCTTCCCCCAATGTAATGCTGTCTTGTGTGTGCGTGTACGTGTGTGGCTTTTTATTTTTTATGGTCTGCTATGAAAGTTCCTACTTGGTTCGATTTCTCTCCTGAGGCATCGATTTAAAGGTTTCTCAGAACTTCTTGCATCTGAAACCACCCAGTCCATTTCTTTTCAACTGAAAATGCGAATAAAATGAAGTCCGAGTTAAAGGCGCCGGCTCTACTAGCCTTGGCACACTTAATGAAGGCTGAAGTCATGTGTGGACGCGCCGGAGATGTACTCTGTGGACCAAATGCTTGCTTAATTCACTCCAACCACACTCCATCTTATCATTTATTCAAACAACCACACCTGACTTCACACAATTGCGCAAGCCTTTTTAGAGCCATTAACAAATAATGCTGGGAGATATTCAATGAAAGGCTGAGAGTGCAATTCCACTAACTTGTATGTGTATAAAATTCATGCGATTGTTCTTCGTTTAGTTTCGCTGGAATGTTGAGGCACAAGATGCTGATCCAATTGTTTGACTGAATAGCATTTTGAACTCGAACCCTTCATGTGAGAATAGTGGAAGTATATTGGGGCGGCTGTGGCGCAGTTGGTAGAGCGGGTTGTCCACTAATCGTAGGGTTGGCGGTTCCCGGCCCAGGTGACTCCACATGCCGAAGTGTCCTTGGGCAAGAACTGAACCCCGATGGCAAACTAGCGCCTTGCATGGCAGCTCTGCTACCACTGGTGTGTGAGTGTGTGTGTGTGAATGGGTGAATGAGTCACAGTGTAAAGCGCTTTGTATAAAAGTGCACATTTACCATTTACCATATTGCATTTTTGTGTGCGTGTTAACATAGAGCGGTTCAGACTGAATCAGAGTGGCAAACATCTCCAATTTAGTTGTAGCGTTTACGTCGAACGTTTTTTGACCCCTTGCTATGGAACAACCGAAACATTTGTGCTCAAAGCAGTGGTCAGACCAAATAAAATCCGCCTGGCAGAAAGGACAATTCACTAAAGAGGAAAGGATCTTTTGCATGTCTCAAGTAGTCGTTACTTTATTTTTATGTCAACTTTATCTAGATGAAATTTGACCCGTGAGCCGATTAGAAATCAGTGAGCTGTTCCCGTGGTCTCTTGGTATAAAATAGATGAACCGTCGTACTGTACCAGTCTTTTGCCTTGATATTTTCTTATTGTTGCTTAGCTTACATCTGAAAGGAAAGAATGTAGCTGTCTCATCCACAGGCGTACTCTGTTTTTTGTGGACTCTCTCTGCCTGCTATGATTTCCTTGTTAGCAATGTTGGCATCTCTGCAGATAATGCAAGCACAATGTGGAAAAATGTGGGATTTTTAGTTTTTTTTTTTTTTTTTTAGTTTACTAAACTCTGTCATTCTCCTTCACACACAAACACCCTCCATGGATTTGTTCCATTGTAATTTTCAGCCTTGCCATGAAGAATCGTTGTAAACCGCCATGCTGAGTGCCAAGACATTTCCTCAAAACGTCAGCCATCAGAGTGATGCGTGAGATATGTAAGAACTCAGCCCAAGCTGGCTGCACTTAAACAGCTGCTGTTGCTGCCCAGAGCCTCGGGTCATGGCAGAATACCGTGTGGGGATGTGTGTTGGTTTTGAAAATGGCTGTTCTGTTGCTGTCAAACTTCAGGATGGAGCTGCGCTTTCCCAGAAAACAGCTTCCTCGGGCACACAGGTTTTTCTTTCATTTAACCCCACCGTCCCGCAGGACCATACCGTAAATAGTCTTGAGTGTGTGGAGAGTGCAAACATTGGCCTTATTTAAGAGAGCCAGGACACCAGACGCATCCGTCTCCCTCAGGGGCCTAAAGGATAGTCAAACAGTGATGGTTTGCGGCGGGTGAATGCTACGAAATCCCGAGGATGTTTTGTTTCAGGGGACTTTTGCTCTAGTGAGAAAATCCAGATGGCTTACAGATACCGAATCCCAGGAATGTGGGCGTTATGACAAATGCTCTGTCTGCTCACTGATGTCTCTCAGAGGTGTTTGTGTGTGTTTGTGTATGTATGGACCTGCAAGGCGAAATGTAAATGAAAATCTAACCATTGAGTTAAAAAATACAAAATTATGCCATGTATTGCTGTTACACGTGTTGGCTTGCATGTATGCACATGCGCGCGCACACACACACACACGCAAACACACACACACACACACACATGCTGTATCCATCATGACTCAGCCCAGGTATGAATAATGCATTATAACTAATGAGCTCCCCAAATGCAACATTTGGCAGTCGATTACTTTCCACATAAATCAATTAATTAGTCGATCAATAGCTCTTCTCCTCAGTGCATTATACACTTAAAGCAGTCGACTGCACTTCATCCTGTTCCTGATGTAAATAATTTAACCTCCTGAAGAGAGTTGGTCTCCCCCAGACTTTAAAATGCCATGCCACATGTCACGTCTCAGTATGATGTACGAGGTCCGCTCTCTCTGACTGACCTCAGTAGATTGGTGTTCGTGCTCTTATTATAAAGGGTTGCGTGTCAGTGTCCCAGTCATTGTCATGTATGGCTGTGTCTGTCTGCATATTGCTCTGAGTGTAGACTGGTCATGAGGAGAAGTGCAGGAACTATTCTGCACCAGTAACTACTGTATGGACACGATGGACTTTTTAACCCCCGTTCAGAACACAAAGAGACCTCACGTGTGTATTTGAGAGCGCTGGGAATCACACAGAGAGCGGGAAGTTTAGAAATGAAACATGTGGCTAATTAGATATTATGTTCAATTCACTAAACTCACAAAAAAGCAGGTGTAAATTATTGCCTTCTAAAAGCAGGTGCAAATTAGTGGAGTACATGTTGCTTGATCATTCATAGTCCTAGATATTCATTGTACGTTTAAAATGTTTTATAATGCAGGACCGTTTTAGGATCTTGATGAAAAGCGTTATTTAGACAAACTGTGTCTTAATACTGTTTGTCCTTTACACTGCAGTGCAGATCTGGCAACCCGGCTCAGAGAGCAGAGCCTATATCACAAACATATTCATTTCAAATCTATCACAGAAATTCAGCAATTCAAATCAAAGACTTTTTTTTCCTGACACTGCAAATTCAAAAAATTATTTCATACAATCAAATTAATGGTTTTATTTTGGCACAATTTTTAAAAAAAATTTTATTAAAGCATTTATCTCTTCGTTATTAAACTTGCATTTTCTTTCTTTTTGTCCTGAACTTTTTTTTATCTTTATGGATGTATATTTCCCTTATCTAGAGCAGCTTTTAATCTGCAATTTGCACCTCATGCAGATCTCAAATAGAAGGTGGTGTCGGGTGTAGTTTGCAGTGTGCTACAGTCTTTTGAAGTAAATTTAACATTGCATTTTGCGTCAATTTTTATTTATTTATTTATTTTTTGCAATGTTCTTCCTCATGCACGTATTTACGTACATCTCACCCCGTGGCTCTGAAAACCTTAATGACTCGGGTGGTGTTAAAGAATGTTTGTGATAAGTCGTACATACAAGCCTACCAGCTTCAGGCTTTAAACATAGTGCTATCGTTTTGATCTGTGTCGGAAGTCGGGGTGCTCGGCTTTACAAAGCATTAGAATAGGTCGCATCCTGCAAAACAACACCTGCGCTGAAGGGGGCGACGCTGGGAACGCAACGTCAGATCGTCGAGCCAAAAACGTTGGCGCCAGCCTCATGGGGCAAGAATTTGGATGGTGGATCAGAGCGCACCGAATCTCAGCCCGTGGTCCCCCTGGGTCCCCTAAACTCGAACACAAGCAGGCACTAATTACGCAAAGCTACCAGCCGTCTTTACCCATACTAACGATCTATGCTAACTACATAACTGCACAAAACTTTTTCAAAGAGATCTCTAGGATGTATATCCATTCCCATATTGCGCGCTCTTCATTACAGTGAGCAGAAACAACAGCGTGTTTTGTTAGTCTACAGCAGTTAAGATTTCTCCGAACCTACTATTGTAAATCTCTTCCTGACTTATGTGGCTTGTTTTATCCACTCTACTTGCCAACACACATCTGGAATCAGGCCTGAATGACTGCTTAGGTGTTAATAGGTTTGAAAGTCTGCTAATGGGGACAAACGGGAAAGGAGGTGGGTTAGCCTGCTGCATGTTAGCCATAAATAGGCAGGTGCTGTCAGGACTCATTTGGAGCTTTTCTTTCATACATTGTCCATTGGAGTTGCTTTGAGGGCTGCACATCCTGTTCCTAATGCGCAGAGCCTTAGCGTTGCATCCAGATATCGCAAACTAATGCCAGGCCTGTTTCCTTTATTCCGAGAATGACCATGTTTGTTCTTGGGTAAAATCTGCCCACTGGACCCAGAAGTACACAAATGAAACATTCTTATAGAGAAATCTAACATTATCTCTGTGCTGGATGCCATTTATCTATGTACTGATAGGATCAGAAAGCATTAATATAAATGGTCTTGCTATTTCATTCTTTTGTTAAGGGTGAACGGTGTCGCATGATAAAGATAAACTGTAATGTGCCTAAGAAATGTCACAATATATTTAGATAAATCTTGTGTTCTGGCCCTCCGGCTACCAAATGATATCAAGGAGCACCATGCGCACTGCTCTCTGTCAAATTAAGAAATGAATCCACAATCCACTCCGAAAATAAAGAAACTTCCATCATTTCAACGTAGTGTTTTCAGTGTAATCTTTTTTAAGAAATGCATCTCCAGCATTAGCAGTGTACATGTTTTTTTTTTTTTTTTTTGCAGCGGAACAGTTCCAGTCATGAAATGAGTCTTTTTGGTGGAAAGTCCATGGTTGGAGTTCCATTTGTGGAGAATACATTTCATTTACTGAGATGTATTTAAAGTTAAAAGCAAATTTAAATCGATGTAGATAGTGTCCTTCAGAGCAACTTCATGTGCATGTATAAGTAATTTTAATAAAAGCCTTTATACAGCTCTTAGAAAACAGCATTTGTGCCTGCCATAGCAGTAATAACACTGTAGCACTGTAATAACACTACCTTTAACTTGATCTATGATCATTAAAATACTTCACACACACATATATGTATATATAATCAGTATGCAGTATTACAATGAATAGTGTGATGATTAAGCCTTTACTTGTCACATGTACATTATAGCACAGTGAAATGAATTTTTTTTTGGCATATCCCAGATTGTTAATAAGTTGGGGTCAGAGTGCAGGGTCAGCCATGGAGCAGAGAGGGTTGCTTAGGGGCCCAACAGTGGCAGCTTGGTGGTGCTCGGGCTTGAACCCACAATCTTCTGGTCAGTAACCCAGACCCTTAACCGTTGAGCCACCATTGCCCACAGAAGACAAATCCAGTGAGCTCCAAGTGGGTACATAACCCCCGAACAGGGACTTGAACCCTGGACTTTCAGATTGAAAGTTTGACGCTCTAGGATAAGAGGAACAGGCCACACAGTCTGCCGACTCTCTGCTGGGCTTCTGGAAATCACGTCAGTCATCATCTCTCAAATAAGCAGTGCTTCAGTGCTCTGTGTTCTCTAGGAGTCTTCTTCAAAGAGCACATTCCTGGTGCTTCTCCTCAGCTCCCCCAAATCACTACTTGATCTCACAATTACTGCTAAATAGTGGGGTACTAGTTCACAGGGTAATTTTAATCACCATCTCTCTCCCATGTACTTGCTTGCATGCTCTGTAATATGAACCACAGGTTATGTTTCTTAAGGGCCACTCCTAGGCCTGATTTATACTTGAAATGCATGTAAGTGTATCTGCGTTGGGTCGCAGAGAAGGGGTCTCGCGGAATTGTCGGTATTTTGGGGTAGCACTGGGGTTTGGACAAAGAACCAAACAATGCTTGACCTAAATCATAACTAGAATAAACACAGCTGGCTGTTAAAAATAAATAAAAAAAAGTTCAGCTGGTTAAAAAAGTGCAAAATGTTTAACAAATAATAAAAAGCATATCCAATACATCTTCAACACATAAAAAAACAAACAGTACATTTGGAGAGAGATGACAAAAAACCTTGAGGGAACATATGGAACTGTGCCGGAAAAAAAGAAAGGAATGCAAAACAGTGCGATCTCATTATAAATGATTCTCCACTACAGTGTAAACAATTCAATTCATCACATGCAGAAATCGGATTTTCTCTGCAACAGACAGATTTTCTTTTCATAAATTTCAATTAGATTTGATTTAGAATTTTGTGTGCACATTGGCTTAATTCTTGCAACACTCGTGCACGCGTTCAGATTGTGTACAGATGTTAGTGCACATACTTACACGCAAAGTTCGCACATATTTGCAGATTGACAAATGCCAAGGTAAATCACATCAGAAGTGATTTGCATTGGAATTTCAATCCTAATGAAATCCTCTGATCTGAAATACTTAGCTTATATGCCATATGAAGGAGGCTTCTGTGTGTGTGCTACTGTGCTACACCTCGCTTTCAGGGCTTTGAGAGGCAGCCCTGCGTCCACCTGCTGTTTAGATGACATTTTGGCTGTTGGTTGAAGTAGGGCACACGGTTGTGTGTGTGGAAGGGTTTGCAGCTGCTCGAGGCAGCAGCGTACACGTCTCGCACTCATGCTGTGGACCCTGCTGTTCCTGGCACGGGCCTCTCTGCCTGCCAGTCTTCGCTGTATAAACAACTCGACCCTTCTGTCTCTATTGGTTCTGTCCTCTTGAGTGCATGGACTGAATCTGACTGTGTGCATGTACAGGTCTTGCATGGCGAAATGTGGTGTTGTGTATTTTATTATGAGACAAGGTCGCATTTGAATAATATTAGATTAGATCCTTGATGCAAAAAGAACAGCTACTTGGTAATGTATTGTCTTTATGTAGTCATTCTGCGTTTTTTATGTAGAACGAATTTGGCCAAAATATGGATAAATACAGCACTATAATGATTTAAATCCACACGAGCTATTAAGTCTGCTTGAAGTGCATAGGATTAAAATGGTGGCATGGTTTAATTCAAGATGGCAGCTGCCAGCCAGTTGTCACTCACTGATGCTGTCCAAAAGTAACAACCAGTTATACCAGTTATACTTCATTAGCGAAACCAAGCTTTTTCCCAATTGAATCAATCATTGGTGCATTAAGCAATCCTCGTGTGAGGAGAAGGGTGAGAGACTGCTGCAGCTTGACTTGGGTGGGATATCTACGTTAATATCTTCTGATCTCGCCTCATTTATTTTCTACTCGTACAGTATAAAGACGCTTTAGCCTTCAGCCTTGATTATCCATTATCCATTACCAAAGTTCTCCAGATTAGTACTGAAGTGTTTTTAAAGAGCTGTATATGGAAGTAAAAAAACAAATGGACAAGATCTTTAAAAAAATAACAAAAAAAAAAAAAAAAACAACAAAAGCGCTCTCATATTACTGAGAATGTCACGTCAGGGATACAAGCCTGTAAGATAGCACCAGTAAATACCTCATAGTCTTAAAATGGGTCTCAATTCTTCAGTGTTGAGTATGTTTATGGAGGTGACAAAAATGCTGCAGGAACGAGATAATGTGCCTCTTGCCAAGGAGGTGCTTAAGCACACAGCACGTTTTCCCACCAAGGTGCATGAAATAAAAGAAATGGCAGATGTTTCACACATCCAGGCACACTTTTGGCTGCCCTCACACACTTGTAAGGTAGCGTGGCTGAACCCTGGCCTCCTGTGTGCCTCTTCCCCCTGAGCTCGACAGTGGCTAAGTCCGTAGTCATGAGTGCCAATTAGCACTGATTAGGAGGCGTTTTGGAGGCAGTCGGCACCTGCACCATGCCTACCCTGCCTCTCTCTCTCTCTCTCTCTCTCTCTCTCTCTCTCATAGGTATAGTAGCTTCACTTGATTCCCTGCTCAAGGTCAAGCTAGCAGTACTGTGAAGATTTCCTGAGGTTTACAGCTACACTTCAGAGAGTTTGCTTTTAAAATGTGCGAACCTCATTATAACCTCATGTTTTATTTAAGTTGCAGTGTGTATATTAGACAGTAAATGAGTTTTGCTTATCAGACCTGGGATGCACAATATACATTTATTTGTATATATATTTTTTAAATCACTGTGTTGGCCTTTGCAATGCTGAGCTTTCATTTGTCATCATTGACTAGTTCTTCTCATCATCTTTATCTTCATCTTCATTATTATTATCATCTTCACCGTATTCCTCTTCACCATTGTCGTGGTAATCTTTGTCCTACTTTGTCATCTTTCTTTCTCCTCATCTTGTCTTTTTTGTTTTCTGCTTCTTCTTGGAAAGAATAATTATTTCATTCACCCCATCTGATTTCTTCCCAGAATCCAAACTGCTTAATAGTCCACTAGCTCTGACTTTTCTTAAAGAAAAATTATTATTTTTATTTTTTTGCCATTTTGAATGTTTTGATTCCCAGGGAGGAAAGGCCAAGGTCATGTCTGCTTGTTATTTTAGCATTTAATCATATGAGAGGGCCCAGTAGGTGGCATGTATACAGAACAACCCCCTGCTCCTCCTCTGCCAACTTAAACATTAATAATCCACATCCTCATGAAATGAATCTTGCATCCATAGTGGGCATGGCAAGTTTTGCATGGAAAATAAGAGCATAAATGTTGCTTCATGCTATGGGACGGAGCCTGGGGCCAATGTGGGAACCCTGTAGCCTTTCCTCCTTATGTCCCACTGACTTCTCAAAACAGGCTCTGGCCAACTCTGAAGGTCAAGTGTGGGCGTGAGAGCGAGGTTGTAGGATCGAAAGAGAGGCAGGTTTGGATCCAAAACCTTGCAACCATCACATTTTTGATGAGGAGGATCTCTTCCAACCTTGTCTTCATCCCAGGATCCATTGCCCTCCGTTCCAGCTTCCCATCCTCCTCCTACTCTTCCGTCTCCTCTTTCCCTAGAAAATGTCACTCTTTCTGGGGACAGGAGTGTCGACCGTCCCCTTCTCCCTCCCACTTCAGCATCTGAGATGCAGTAAGTAAGCCGATCCAGCAGTAAATCAATACGGGCCTAATTCTGAATAATTGAGGTTATTACAGTGCTGTCACACTCACTGTGTGAATCCCCTATTGTTCCGAGTCACCCTCCTCTCCTCTCTCCCTGTGTCGCATATTCAGATAATTAAAGAATGAAAAATGCTTGTTTTGCCTTGTTCGCACCTCTCTTCGGTCCTGCATTAATCAGTTGTGAGCGTGCATATCCTGCTGCTGCGACAGTGCTGTGTGGACTCTCACCCCAGCCTGCTCTCACTGCTGTATATGATTTTCCTCTTGTTTACCTGCTAACTGCCCTGCCCAGTACCCTGCAAATCATCCCTGTGTTTTTTTTTGTTTGTTTTTTTGTGTCCCTCAATCTTTTTTTAAGAGGCCGGCTGTGTTTCTGGGCTTCACTAGAGGGCACAAGCTGCATGTGTAAGTGCTCTGAACAGTCCTCAACTCGACAGGCAGTACTGTTTAAATGGCTGAACTTTACAGGGCTTTTTCTTTTGTACCAAACAATTAACAAGACTCGAACCAAATGGACGTATTACAAGCAACAAGAGCAGTTTTGGCTTATGTGTAGAGTAAAAGCATTTTTATGGTCCCAACCTCATGAATGCACTTAACACAGAATGACGAGAACAAATAAAGCTTTTTTTATATATACACTGAAAGATGGGTTTGAGCAGACAGGCTTGTCAGTGTCTAAACAACCTTCTTTCTATTGCCATGTCTGGCTTGGATCTTCCCTGCCTTTGACTTGGGTGATGCATAAATGAGATGAAACAAGGTGTTGTTTGTGTCATGGTGTTTGGAGCCCTCAGTTGATGCAGAGTGCTGTCAGATTGGAGCTACTCATTGGAGCAGACAGACAGACAGGACAGTGACAGCTAAACTAGAAGCTCAAACGAAAAAAAAAAAAATCAATCAGCCGGTCAGGGAAGTGGAAACAGGCAGGCTACGTTTTGCAGTTAGAAGGGTGTCACATCCTTGGAGATGAAGACTGTTGTTATGGTGGAGCACATGGACAGGAATCATTCGTGATTGCTTCCACCATCATCGGTGATATCAACATTGAACCAAGTAGATAGGTGTCTAAAATCTCTATTGTGAATGCAATATCTGCCATGTGATGATGGAGGAAACTCTTTCAGTGACGTGCAGAATAATAATTGGTGAATATTTTTCCTCTGGAAGAGAATTAGTGACTGTAATAAAGCCACTTATCTTCGAGTCTCAAGTCACCATCTCTCATGTCCTTGTTGACCCGTTAAGTCATCTCACCCGTAGTGTCCAAGTCAATACTGAAGTCCCTAGACTGCTACTCAGAAGTCCAAGTCAAGTACTAAATGGGGTCTCAGTGGAGGGAAGAAAGTGAAAGGTTTCCGCAACGGTTTTTGGACACCTGACCATCACACTTGTATGTGATTCTTCCCCAAAAAGTCACAACGTTTTAAGCATACAACTGTATAGAATGCCTTTTTATGCTGTAGCATTGCAATTTCCCTTCACCGGAACCTGTTCCAACATGACAAAGCGGGATCCGTGAAGACACGGTTTGCAAAGGTTGGCGTGGAAAATCTCATGTCCAGCACAGAGCCCTGAACCTAAACCCCACTGAACACCTTTTGGGATGAAAATGATGTGCCCCAGACCTTCATACATGACATCAGTGCTTGACCTCACTAATGCTTTTGGGGCTGAATCAACACACATCCTCACATACATGTACCAAAAGCGTGTGGAAAGCCTTCCCAGATGTGGAGTGGTGGTTATTATAACAGAAAAGATGGAATAAATCTGGAATGGGGTGTTCCAAAAACATTCAAGTGTGATGGTCAGGTGTCCACAAACTTTTTCCACTCAGAGTATCGCACAGAGAGTACGGACAGTTTTCCTTAGTTCCTTACAGTCATGGATGGCTTTGAGAATGATTCAAACTCTCAACCTCCGGACAATAGGGTGATTGGTTTTCTGTTTCACACCTTAGGAGCTGACAGCACTTCTTGTTACTTGGCAGTCTGCAGGATAGTAACTGAACATTGTTATGGTGTTATTTATCTGATAGCTTCTGTTCCAAACCAGGACTGAAGCTGTACAGACCGCACTGTTGGGTAAAAAGCTACAATCATTTATTTGTGAGTCACAGAAGTAGAAGTCCAGTGGTGCAGCAAGTGGTTTTTGTCTTGTTTGCTTGCTCACGTTCTTATTTTTTAAAATGTATTTATTTTTATACACAAGATTACACTGGAGGATACACTGCTTTATTGCCACCTGGACCATTGTGTTGACCTCATCATGTTGTCCACTCTGCCAACAAGTGGACAAACACTTCACGCTTTTTCTGAGGCTTGGATAAAACTGTTCCTTCTCTTCTCCCACCACTCAGTCCTTCTGCCTTCAGTCACCTGGAGCGTTTGTACCTTTAGTGAGCATCCCGGCCCGGGTGACTCCACGTGCCGAAGTGTCCTTGGGCAAGACACTGAACCCCAAGTTGCTCCCGATGGCAAGCTAGCGCCTTGCATGGCAGCTCTACTACCATTGGTGTGTGAGTGTGTGTGTGAATGGGTGAATGAGACACAGTGTAAAGCGCTTTGGATAAAAGCGCTATATAAGTGCACATTTACATTTACAGATAGGACTCGAGCGAGTCAGTCGTACACTAAAATTCAGTAGTCACTCCATCTCTCTATAGATCTCACATACACACTGTTCTTATTTTTGCTAGTGCTCTTGTCCCACATTGACCTATAAAACCAAACTTCACAAAGACACACTCTCCAGAATGTGCTGTGTGTGATTTGTGTGTGTCCTAGGGAGTGTGTTAATTGTTCTGTTACCCTGTTGGGATGCTGGAAATTCTCATCGGAGGCCAGCACTGGCGCTCTATCAGGGCTTAGTCCCTCCCAAATATTTCTTCTTTGTCAGTCTCGATCTGTCTTTGCTGGACTATCCATGCTCAATCCATTTGAAGTCCTGGCCGCAAAATACTTAGCACGGATAGAAAGAACATCTGGGAATGGCAACATTTATACAAATTATCCCTGCTAAAAAGAAATAAAACCAACAGAACAGAAGTGTACAATTTTAACCGGGATGTCCATTCTGTGGAAATATCTATTAACTTGGTTTGTGTCCCTCCCGGTGGATAATGGCTTCTGCGGCTGCAGTTGAAGGGTAATGACCGGGCTTTCCCTTGAGGCTCTATCAGTCAAGACAGACAGACCTGCTGCCAGTTTTCGGTATTTGGGCAAGTGAGCTGCTTTTGGTTCACTGACGGTGCATTTTGGGGTTTGAGAGGGTGGAACAGACAAAACTCTTCATCTCTTAGGGATGTGACACATGAAGTTGATGTTGAAGAGCTAGTGCCAACCGAGGCTGACTGATGACTGCCTCCTGTTGTCTTGCATCTTCTGTGAAATGGTTCCACTTGAACACAGCTGACAGCTAACATGGATTTATGTTCTGGGTCTGTGTGAAACCAATACGTCTCTGTAACCCAGAACTGCAGAAAGACTGTATGTCCTGAATTGTTTGTCAGAATAATGCACCCCCAGTTTTTCCATCGCAAATTAACACACTATGGCACACATATGTGGACACCTGACCATCACACTCGTATGTGCTTGCCCAGAGTTGTTCTGGTATTTACAGTTATAAACTCTTCTACTGCTGCTTACTCCTTTTCAGGAGCCTATCCAGGTTCCCACAAGGTGCCAATCCATCGCAGGGCACAATCACATACACACTCGCACACCCATTCATACACTACATACACTTTAGACACAATCTTTTTAGAGCCAATCAGCCTACCATGCATGTCTTTGGACTGGGACTATATACACACATGGCGGGACTCGAACCCCGGACCCTGGAGGAGTGAGGCAAACGTGCTAACCACTAAGCCACCGTGCCACAGTTTTAACAGCCTAGCTTTTGGAGCGTGGCTGTTGGGATTTGCCCATTCAGCCACAAGAGCATTAGTGAGGTCCAGCACTGATGTTGAGTGAGGAGGTCTAGGGTGCAGTCAACGTTCCAGTTCTTCCCAAAGGTGTTCAGTAGGGTCAAGGGTTAGGGCTTTGTGCATTCTACTTTAAATACCAACCTTAACAACATGGGACTTTCTGGACCTTGGTTTATGCATGGGCATTGTCGTGCTGAAACAGGATTGGACACTCCTAGTTATTCGCATGGGAAATCTTAATGCTAAAGTATACAAATATGCAGTTGTGTGCTTCCAACTGTCTGGCAACAGTTTGGAGATGAACCACATATGGATGTGTGACCAGGAACCTTTGGCCATACAGTGTACTGACGTTATTGTCCCCTCTATGCCTTACTCTCTCTCTCTCTCTCTCTCTCTCTCTCTATATATATATATATATATATATATGTATATCTATCTATCTATCTATCTATCTATCTATCTTATCTATCTATCTATCTATCTATCTCTCTCTCTCTATATATATATATATATATATATATATATATATTTAGCTGACTGTTTTGTTTGTCAGGGGTCTCTAACATAAGAATTTCACTCACCATCATATGTGTTTTTTTTACTGTGTAAACTGTGTTGAATAGCTACAGCAGTACCTTGCTTTGTTTGCTTCACTTTCTCTTTTCCTGCACTGATTCTCTCCGCAGAGTAGCTAATGGGTGAATGATTTCTCCTGACAGCCTCAAGTGCAATTAAGTAATTTAAGCATTTTGAATTGTTTAATTGGTACTGACTGGTATTGACAATTTCCAACTGCTACCAGCTAGTGACACAAAAAAAAAAAAAAAAAAACCCAGATAGCAATCATCTACCAATGTTTTTCAGAATCCAATGGAGGACATTTTTTGACTTTGATTTATTACTTAGAATTATAACTGATGGACACTTTTGCTTTTCCTCTGTTTACATCAGTGCTCTGTGTAAGCCATGATTTTCTTCCATAGTCTGTTAAACTCCTACTCTTTCATCTCTAATGATGGAGCAGAATAGAGGTTCTGCCCTTCAGCCCTGCTTTTGATGCAATTGAGCAGGTCCTGTCTGCGGATTTTCACTGCTGAGGAACCTCCGACCCTTATCTCCACCTCTGGCCTACATCTTTTACGCGCAGAAAAGATTTCACTCAAAGTCTGATTGGACACCGAGCCACTGTTTTTTCCCTCACTTATCTCTGATGTAGTGTTTGTTGAGTCATTGAGGATCATACGGAGTCACGTACGAGTCAGAGATTTGCAGCCTTTGAAAAATGTTTACGAGTGCATTGATGATGATGAATAATAAATTTGGAACGATCCATTAACTAATAACACTTAAACGAGCAGTTTGTATTTTTGCTGCCTTTAAAGTGAAATGTGATGGAGTGAGTCTGTCCACACTGCCCCTGTATGCCCTATCAGATGTGTTTTGATGAAAAGAGACAGTCCTGCTAATACCGAATCCCAGTCTTTAGATGTGTCTTATCTTGGCCAAATTCAGCTAACAGCTGCAACAGAAAACACAAAGCTCCTCACACTGCTCACTTGATGCACAAATTCTGCCGTTGTAGCCAGTGGCACAACACGGAGGTGGCCAGCTAGTGAGGCGGTGATACTGTTTACTGCTTACTTGATGGACAGTCATGGCTTTCTCGGCTTCTCTGTGTTTCTCACGTTCACTTTTGCCTAATACAGTCACCAAAGGCGAGGTCTGCATTGTTTGAAATCTTTTTTTTTTTTTTTTTTTTTTTTTTTTTTTTGCCCTTCATTTTTCTCCCACTCAATTGCAGCCTGCTCCCTGGTGAAGATTTTAATTACTAATATTTTATGTTTAATACATAGCCGCTGAAGGACATGTCTTTTAGAAAGCCACACGTTTTCCCTCAACGTTGGCACTGGAATATTCATTTCAAAGTTAGAAGTATGCATCGGGCAAAAAAGGAGGGGAACGTGTGTAAAGGAGAGGGTGGCTTTATCTATGAAATTCTTTCTTTCTTTTTAAATTTGTGTAAGGCACAGTAATTTGAGGGATTCGTTTCTAGAAGGCCACTTCACAAGAGCGAACACCTACATGTACTTTAAAATAGGCCTAGTTATATTTAGACAGGCTGATAAATCACAGCACAAAAGAAATCAATAGGGAGCATCATAAACAGTGCATTAGTTAGCCAAGGCCAAGTCCTTGTTAGAGCATTACTGCTTATGCTTTCAATATATTTAATGTAAACAAGGGAATTGTTTCCTCCCACAATTTATACTTGTAAGACTGGCTTACCTTTCCATGCAGCCTGAAACAGTGATAAGCAATTGTCATGTGTGCCAATATTTGAATTGGTTAGTCAAAAGAAATGGCGCCCAGTGTAAGTCTGTGTGTGTGTGTTGTACGCATGGTACCCTGAGATGTAATGGTGCCTCAGTTCTAGTGTTCCTGGGATAGGCTTTGGCTCCCTCGTGACCATGACCAAGATTACTGAATTACTGAAGTGGTGATTGAAAACTCAGCTAGCATACTTAATTAACTGTTGTTAGGTACTTTATTTGTTACTGGCAGGATAGATGGGATTTCTAACAGTGGTCATGTTGTCACTAAATATGACTAGCCTCATGATTTCAGTTCGGTTCACATGCAAGCTTCTATCGTGCTTAAGTAGGGGAACCACCAGCAGTGTTGTCACAAGCCCAAATGGTCCAAATGGATTTATAAAAGACTGGACTCAAGATAAAGGGTAAATTTCTCAGTTCTTCCTGATCCTTATCACGTTTCACGCTCTGCTGCTCCCACACCCCAATAATTTGTACAATCGTTTGTTTCCTCTCTTTGTTCCCCAAAGATTCTCATGCACCACCGAAACCACTAATAAGCCCAAGGCTGTGTTTTATTTCCTGCTTTGAACAGAGCTGTGGTTATAAAGATGACCAAATATTTATTGGTGTGAGAGAGAGAGAGAGAGAGAGGGAGGAAGTGTGTTTGGAGTTTTTCCCACTTTGTCAGCAGTGCGTAGGTCGCAGTGATACATGCCTGTGAAACTGTTTGCCTTTTTTTTCCCCTTCCTCCTGCAGCTCAGGAGAAACTTCAAAGTCTGGGGAGAAAAATAAAAAACTCTCGCCCAAAGTGGATTTCAAAGGATGAGCCCCCTAATCTGTTTAAACTTCGCTTGCACTGTGTATTTTCACATCACATTCTCCGCCTTCCTACCTAACCCCAAATCGTTCCATGCTTTATCAAGAAAAAAATAAATGAGTGCAATGTTTATGACTTGGAAAGTAATGTGTAGGAAGAAAAGAAGGACGATGACGTAATTCTCATCGTAAATAGGTCACTGTGATTTTGTACAAGTTTGCATTTGTGCAAGCGTAAACATCCAAGATGTTATTCAATTCGTGAGTGAATATTCCGAGCCGCTCCCGTTTTCGGGGCCGCGAGACTGTTTGATTTTAAAACTTCAGAAGATTCCTGTTGGTCATGCAGTGTTTCATGGTTTGGTCACTACTACCAGAAGGACCGAGTCTCGGAGTGAACACTTCCCTTGCGGCAAGCCTTTTGAAAATGAAAACCCTTGGAAACAGGTGAAAGCATTTGGCCAGTTGGCTGAATATTTGATGGACTTAACGAGAACTGGAACAGCGCTAAGCACTCACTGCTAGTGTACGATGAAGGCTGTGCTATGGAAATAATAGATGGATGAAATGAAATATTTAAAGGCTGAAGTGTGATGAGAAGTGTTCACTAAAGCATGACCAAACAGGGCTTAGCTTCACACTGAAGACTTTTTTAACTGTTCGGTTTCTGATTGACCTCAAAACTTTCGAAAAGTTTTCCTTCAGATTACTTTTAAGTTTAAAGTGGCATTTCTCTCATAAACCACGTCAAACTCGGTAACTAGAGCACCAGACAAAAATAGTACCAGTTTCCTTGTTTAAATGTAAACCTGTCCATTTCATTTCAATTGTTGATCAATCTTTCGGTACTGTACTTATTAAAGTCGTGATGACGTTGCGACTGCAGCAAGGAATTTCATTACGACGGAGCAGACCTGTTCGAGAAAACCATCTAGATTTTTATTCCCCTTCCATTCTAGTTACTGACTCCAATGTTTTGGGTGAAATATCACTTTAAGGTTTATATAGAACAGTAAAACTAGGAGCAAAATGTTTTCTCTAATAGAGGACCTCTGTGTCAAGGCTCTTTCTCTAACTGCACATTAACAAATGGAGACAGATTTCAGGTTTTGAGACATGCAAGGGTGGTTGGATGCATGAAGGAAAGATGGATGTGAGAAGGGATGGATTAAAGGATGAATAGGACAGTCCTGGATGCTGAAATGAAAGAGGAGGCAGTGGGCTAAGCTGGTTTTGCAACTTTTCAAAGCTGAGGAAGATGAAATGTTATTCATCCCTGGATGCCTTAGATGCCCTTGCAGAATAAATGATGACAAATACTGGGCAGAATAAATATGAGCTGAGAGAGAGAAGGAAAGAGGGAGACGTGTGTTATGTTTTCGTGTTTTTATATATATATAGTGTGTGTGTGTGTGTATGTGTATATATATATATATATATATATATATATATATATATATATATATATATATATATATATATATATATATATATATATATATTCATATTCATATTCATATTCTAACTTTATTCCAGACATTTATTTATATCAGGTAACTGTGTGTATTTGTTTATTTATTTTTCATTTATTTATTTTTTGCCACACCCCCCTTAGAGAAATGTTGCCCGAATTAGATGTGCCGTGTCCTTTTAGGATGCAGAAAAGGTCTCTCAGTGTTCCATGTTATCACGCTTGGACTATTTTAATGCATTATTTACTTGTCTCTGTCAAGAAGAGTGGCACAACAGAAAAGCATCGGCCTCTGAGACTCCTGGTCATGGATGGCCATGACACTGAACTCACAATCTCCCAATGATGCTACAGCCATCCTTGGCCAGGAGTCCATGAGCGTGAGCTCTTTGGGTGTTAAAGATGGTGTTTCTCTCTCTCTCTCTCTCTCTCTCTCTCTCTCTCTCTCTCTCAAGCACAGTGACACTAGACAGTCATGGTCATCTGTTAGCCCATGTGTGCAGAAGAGGGCAGTTAGTTCTCCAAGTGTGTTATACTGCACTGTGGTGCAGCATGAGCAGCGGTTCGAAAAGATGCAGCGGCTGGCTTCTTGGGTCTCAGAGCTAGCCTTCACGTTCCCTGGTTAGTAGATGTCATATGATGGGGGATAGCTAGCTACAGGGATTGGTAAAGGACCAAAATTAGTAGAAAACAATGTCTTAAAAATAAAAGACCTGACATGGCTTTACCTTGTGTACAATTGTCTACCTGTCTGTGGGAGTATGACAATTTTGGTTGACAATGACCTTTAGAATTGACTAAGATATTCAATCTTCTTTACCCAGCTTTAAATTGGGAAATCCCTGATTATATTTGACAATTGTTTGGAAGCAACGTCCTTAAGGTTGTTGCCTGTGCTTCTGAACTTTGGCGCAGTGTCGAATTCAATCACCTCCTTGAAGCAGAGGCCGGTGACCACGTTTTATTTTAATATTCTGTTGCGAAGAACGTCGTTCACTTTGGAGAAAGTACTATAAATGAAGTCTCCTTACATATTTACTAGTTATGCTCAGTTGTACAGGAAAAGCATCTCACGATCATGAAACATTAGCTCAACTGCAGTGGCTGTCTTTAATACAGTTTTTCAGCACAGTTGACCTGTAGTGGTACTTTAACCTACACTCCCCTACACACACACTCGTTTTTACATCCTTCATCAGCCTTAATTCTCATCCAGTTCTCTGACACGGTACTAAAGAATAGGCATTCGCCTCTGTTACCTGCACTCCACTGTTATTTCCTTAGCAGAGTGCTAGTTTTTGGAGTAGCGGCTGCTGCGCACCTGTCTCTCTGATTTGTGCTGTTATTGGAAATTGCCATAATGCATGTTGAGTCAATGGAAAGTGAATGAGCGAGGAAAAAGGAGAGTGCATGAGTCATTTGGCAGAGTGGGTTTATTGGTGGAGGAGAGCCCTTTGGCCAATAGAATTATGACCCACTACTAAGTTGTTGCTATGGTAGAACGACTGCTGTTACACTATTAGCTGTTGAGGGTATGCCATATGTTCTCTGATGGCCCTCTATTACGAGTGGACTTCGGCTCCCGTGGAGCTTAATTGATTAGGAGCCCATCAATTTGATTGCCTGTGACAACCAGGAAAATTCACAGCAGCCAGCCTTGTAGAGCAGCACAAATTTCACCAAAGCTGAATTAGATGTATTAAGATGTGATGGATATTTATCTTGCTGGGACAGGTGTGCAACCTGAAACCACATAATAAAATGCTTGAACAAGGACCTGATTGAACTTGTGGTTCACAGATAGTTGAAACCGTTTTTTTTACTTTATTTTTATTCCTTGTTGATTTGTGAGGCTCGAAATTGTAACAAAGTTAGTGATGGATTCCTTCCCAGTTCGCGTTAACATCATTATTTGCTGCTAATAGCACCTCAGGAGTGACAGGATGTCAAAAGGCTTGCATCTGAAGGAAAATATTTCCTTTCTTCCTTTTCGTTTTTCTTTTGCTCCCATTCTATCAAACGAAATCATAGTCTCTGAAGGAAAGGGGTTGTGTAACTTGAGGGGGTTGCAGTGCTTTGAGACAACGCAATGATATTTCAGGGTTGATTCTCATCCGAACCTGGGTGGAAACCGATGAGTAGCCAAAGACTAATCAGTTTTAATCCAGCTGAATGTTCCAGTACGCTGAAGGAAGGATTTTGGTAATGTGAGATACTCAGCCCTGGACTAAACTTTAGTCGAATTGATTTGTAATCGATCTTTGTTATAGAGTGCAATAATAAAATCATGTAAAACAGTCCTGCGTTCGTATTTATTGTAGTTCTATTACTACAGTCTTATGCATGTTGTTATTGCTAGTGTTAACTCCAGTCATTTTTTGTGCACACACTGACTCAGTGGTTTATAGTGTTGCCGGAGGCTTAGAGATCAGGAGGCTCATGTTTTAAAAGATTTATTTTTTTGGCTTGGCGTTTCTTGCCTTATTCAGCTGCCTGAGACGTTTGTGGTGCAGGGCTGTGTGTGTGGTGCAGGGTTGTTGTCTGCTGACGCTGCGGGGTTGTTTGGTTTAAGATGGTTCTGTGGCCCACAGTGTTAGAGGCTTCAAAATGCAGAAAAGAGAGGAAACTCTGAGCACTTGTTTTTCTAGGTGGTCACTCTGGTTTGAGCCAAGCCAGCTAATCAAGGTGAGATGCTAACCGAGTCGAAGCGCTCTGAACTTTTTCGATTTTGTGACATTTCTGCTCAAGGGCTGCACGGACACTTTTTTTCCTGACCCAGTCACAAAACGTTGGTCATGCCCAAAACTGAGATGTGGTTGAGGGGTGAAAACGTGCTGTGAAATAAAACTTTATTAATCCCTGTCTCTCTCTTTGGGTTCGGCCAGGGGCGGGTGTTTAATACTGCCTGGCAGGCAGGCGACTGCAGCTCCCACGCTGTAATTGAAGTTGTTGCAACAGACATTTTCCACTCTTTGCTGTTTGAGCTGAATGAAAAGACTTGACTGTTTTGGAGTATTGCTGCTTTTGCTGGGCATTACAGGATTAGACTAGCAGCTGACATGGTGTCTCGGTTTAACGGACACCGTTGGCACTTGGTTTTGGAGGTCTGAGTGGAGTTAGATGTGCCAGTCTGCATGCCAGCGTGATGAGGCCGATCACAGGCCGTCTGCGATATGATGTCTAATAGAACAGGATTGAACATCAGGCTCCTGTTGTAATCACTCAGCGTTTCACGCCAGTGGCTCAGAGATCAAACGACGCCGACATGAAAGATTCACCTCATGTCTTATCCTCTCCATGTTCCTATCTAGATTATTTCTGTATCTCTCTTTCCCTTTCCCCCTATATCTCTACTATTGAGTGAAGCATATGAAATCTAAGTTGCATACTAGTGTAATAGTGTTAAAGGAAAATTCCACCTCAAAACACTATATAAGTTCAGTGATTCTGGTGTATTTTCGTTATTCCTTTTGAGATGTTTGTAGTTGTCTGTTGCACTGACGTCACAGTGGGACATACAATAGCTACAATGCCATTTAATATGAGAAACAATTTCTAGCTATCTTAAACGAGCTAATGGCCATGTGTCGTAGCTTCTGAAAACAAAAGGGCTTCTTTTCTCACTCACCATTTTCTAGCGATGTTCAGCATCATATCAGTGAGAACTGCAATGTAGAAGTAGTGTTACAGCAAGCGTCGTGCTGTGGTACAGCTAGTTAGCGCTACGCGAAATGACGAGCACAGTGGCGCTGGAGACATTAGCGTGAAATTTGAAAATTTGGCAGCTTGAGCCGAGCTCACAGGTGAGGAGGCGTGAGAGTTGGATGGATTTAAGCACTGCTGCATCACTCTCTTTAGGTAGAGATGATGCATGGGATAAATCTCGCTAGCGCCACTAGTGGAAAGACGAACAGCATTGTGGGTAATGTAGGAAACCGTTAACCGGAGTGAAAATAGACCACTGTGCTGATTTTATTTATTTATTTATTTAAAAATTTTTTGGAAGTTGAAACTTAAAATAAATAAATAAATAAATTGAACTGAGCTTTTCATTACAAAATAAATCTTTGATGCTGTTGAAGATCACATGTTAATTATAAAGATTAATGTGTCATTCAGAGTGGATTTTCATCTGCCAACACTGCAATCATGTACTACTCCTTCTGTTTGGGACTATGTGCTTCCTATGATGATGGGAAATGGAATTGAATCTCGTCAAGAGTTCCGAGTGTGTGTGTGTGTGTGTGTGTGTGTTTCAGTGATGAGTACGCACTTCTACCCAGACACAGAGCCAAATATTATTTCCCTTTTGACCGTAAGCAGAGTAGAGAATCCATGTAGATGAAAGTTAGAACTTTTCCACAGTTCATTTTATTATGGAAATGTTTTTTTGACACTCTGGACGAGTCGAGGAAGTAAACAAGCAGCAAGTATATCCAAGAGCCTATGAATTCCCCTGAATGTTATACATTTTTTCCCCCCCTCTAAATATTGAAAATGATTCTGGTTTGTGGAAGACCCAGTTGGTAGATGTGCTTTTACATCACGTGCCCATTAACAAGAACCTGAAAGGAGTATACGCTACCATAGCAACTAAGGTCTACAATTTGTGCTGCCTGCAGCTCTTATGGTTCAAGTGCTAAATGGAAGGATTTTTTTTCCTCCTCAAAAATAGAGGCCCAGTTTTAATCAGTGAAACATGTTGTGCAGTGTTGCAAAGAAATTCTTTTCAGGGTGGGGGGTGGGGGGGGGGGGGGTGGAGGATATAATTAGACTGCTGAAACATTTTTTTTTTTTAAATATATATATATATATTTTAATTTCAGGTGCACAAAAGGATTAGCATGCTGCAACCTGAATACGCCGGTTTCTGGTTGCATTTTAGTTAGCATTTCTGTGCCGTGCTAGAATCTGGTGTGTCGTTCCGCCCTAAAATGTTGATTTAGATGCCTCAGTTTTTGGTCAGGTGACTGAGAATGTTACATCTCTGAATAATTGTCAAGTATTCATATTAGCTTAATCAGACCGAGTTTGGCGGGGAATAGAACAGGCAACATGATCACCCAGTTGTTCTTATAAAATCATTCATGCTCACAAGATTCACATAAGAGTCGAATCACGAATCATTCACGAATCAGTCAGTATCTTGCATCCCAAAAATCGCCATCGAGGTCTGATTTTCCAGTTCAGCTGACGATGAGTCTTTTGGGAAGGTTAGTGTGTGAGCCTTCACTCTCTCCTCTGGTCTGGCTTGTGCAAAGAGAGGACTAGAGAGGATAATGGGAGGAGGTGGCAGGCTGTCTGTACTGTGTGCTGCATACAACCGCAGGCCATCCAAGACCTAGAGGGAGTCATAAATGCTGTATGATGGCTCCACAGCGGACCATTTAATGACAAACGCAGGACTTTATGCAAGAGCTGGGAAAAGTGTTTAAGGGTGTGTGGACCGTGCAAGTGAGATGATAAGGGGTGTGTGTGTGTGCATGCTTTATGACTGAACTGTTAAAGCTTGACATTGATGTCACAAAGCAGAATGTGTTGGGAAAACCATTAGTCCCAGGTAAATGGATTTTCACTTTTTAAACCGTTTGTCTGTATGAAGATGAGTCCCTTTATTTGTGCTCAGTTAAACATGATTGAATGCTTGTTTGGATGCGAGTGTGGAGAATCAGAGAGCAGATGAAGCTCTTTAACCTCCCCATATGGCCTCACACAGTTTGCCTTAAGTGTTACTACAACAACGGTCCGGCTGTTCATTTAGTTTAGCCTCACTGCCTTTCTGTGAGTTTCTGGAATTTCAAAAAGACTGCTTTCGAGAATTCTACAAGAACCATAGTGACAATTATAATGAAAAATGTAACCTTAATACATGCGAGTCACAAATGGGACTCTTGTGTACTCCGTTTTAAAGCGCACCTGTTATGGTTTTAAAATGTGCCTAATTTTGTTATAAAGGTTTCATACAACAGATTTTCATGCGTCCAAGGTCAAAAAACACTTTAACGTGCTCATAATATAAATTGCAGCATCACCCTTTTTAACGACTCCTTAAATGATCCGTTCTAAAGGATTCATTGTGATTCATCCTGCTTTCAGAGAGCATACTCTGCTCTGATTGGTCAGACGTCCCAGTCTGTTGTGGTTGGTCTACCGCTGTCGCCGAGTAGCCGATAAAGACCAGAGGCGTGGCTTTTTGTTACAAACCTACGTAGGTTAGTACAGGAAGTAAAGTCTGGAATTACTAACGACTCATTTCAGCTGTTCAGAATCGGTTCAGAGTCGATAACTCCGTTTGTCGTGCGCTTTGATTTTTAAAGTATAAATACACTTCTGAGAGTATTGTTAGCATTTCATCTTAACGATACCCAGTATTTATCACGATGTTTCTTAAAGATGTCAACAAAACAAGGGGGAATATTACGCAGATCTTCAAAAAAAAAAAAAAAGTTTAATAAAGTCTACATATCCGTCTAACCGTCTCTCTATCTATCTGTCTATTTATCTGTCGGTCAATCCGTCTGTCTATCTATCTATCCGTCTAACCGTCTCTCTATCTATCTGTCTATTTATCTGTCGGTCAATCCGTCTGTCTATCTATCTATCCGTCTAAAACTGCTCTCTATCTATCTGTTCATGATATATCAATTAAGTTATGAACACAAGGAATAAAACCCAACCCCCCACCACGTGATGCATTAGAAAATACACCAATCAACCATAATATTAAGCACCCATGCTGACCCCTGTCCACCGCTGAAAGCATCTATAATGTGCACGAGACATGCACAAAAATGGGACAGAACAACTGTTGCTGTCGAGGTTCATCACTAAAGATGAAATAATAAATACGTTAAGAGGGAAAGGGCTAATCTCCTGGAGAATCGAATTATGCCAAGATGCGGTGAAATACTGGTTTAGTTTTGGACCAATTCAAAAGGTTTAAAAAAAAAAAAAAAAAAAAAAAAAGTTTCTGCATCTGAGGATAAAGCAGATTATATACAGAACTGACTGCAATCGTCTTTAGTGTATTTTCTAAATACTCCTCAATTAGGCTTTTGAAACAAATGACCTGTCACTTTGAATAAGAGCCGTCATAAAGCACAGCAGAGTGAGAGCGCGTGAGACAGAGAGAGAGACAGAGAGACAGAGAGACAGAGAGAGAGAGAGAGAGAGAGAGAGAGGCACAGCAGAGAATGGAAAGGAGAAGTAGTGAAAAATATCGAGTGATCTGCAGTCACTGTTATTGTGGCTCGGGTTGTTTAAGTAGGTGTTAGAAAAACGCAGGTCTTTCTATCTGCACCATGTAAACACATACACCGTGACTGTCAGTGCGGCTTTCTACTCTCGGCTGGTCGCTTGCGCGCTCGTCTATGAATACAGATGAATAAGGGGAATGCAGATGTGGACGGATGCTCGCTGCTAACTCCTCATTGCAATTTTCCACTTTTGTCTGGAGCGTGGCAGAATTATAGAGTACACTGTTTATGCGCACAGCCAGGAACGCCTGCTAATCACCCTGTGTGTGTGACCGTGTGTGTTCGGAGCTGTGTGTGTCACCTCCATACCCTGCCCCTCACATTTCTCCTTTTCTCTCTGATCCTTTCTCTCTCTGAACTTCAGCCCTGTGTGTGTGTGTGTGTGTGTGTGTGTGTGTGTGTGTGTGTGTGTGTGTGTGTGTGTGTGTGTGTGTGTGTGTGTGTGTGTGTGTGTGTGTGTGTGTGTGTGTGTGTGTGTGTGTGTGTGTGTGCATGCAGCATGGTGCTACACTGGTATCTATATTTGGCACAGGTAGAGGCAGTAGCAGCAGGTGGGCTCTGGTGTTATATGCCTGATCTTGGCAGGACCAGTGTGTTGGCATGAACTACACAAGAATTGCACATTCTGTTCTGAAGGTGGAAATGATTACCGCTTTGGAAACTGGGAAGGACGGGATTCTCGTACTGTGGGTTTTTGAGACGAAACATTTAACAATAGGACACATTTTTCAATTTTATTTTCATTTTTATTTATTTAATTTCTCAACACAAGCCAAATAAAGATTCAGAGATAGCTGGAACATTAGCCGTTTTGTTTTCGTGAACCGAGTCTGCTTTGTTTCTTCACTGTATAGTGTTTATGAATATGTATAGTTTTTCTCTGATTTCTTTCACTGCCATAATGGAGAGGGGGGAAAAAAAAACATCCACTTGTGACGCATAAAGTGTATAAATGACACCAGTGACTACTTTGATTTACGAGCCTTTGAGTAGTCATTTATAGATCAGTTTAATAAGAGAAATATGTGTATACAGTGATATCTGGCATTACTGTCCAAGATTTTGTGAATGTCATGGTTGTATCACGGACATCTAGCGTGATGCTCCATGGGAACTCTCCAGTTAATGGCAGCGAGGAGGTCAGGAGGAAACGGATGTTGTGGATTGTAGATTCGCGGATGACGAATGTGCTGGGGCAGAATTGTTAGAGTTGAATTTTGAGACGGTGTGATATTATAGTGAACACTGAGTGACGGCAAAAAATGGCATTTTGAACCCCATGGGCTGGTTTTGATAATAATAACAGATGCAGATTAACTCCGACATTGTTCTGAAAAGATTTATTAAAGCTCAACTCGTGCTCTGTGTGTGTTTTGTAGCTGGTGGCGGTGTATGATGAGCAGGACCCTCATCACGGAGGAGACGGCACGAGCGCCAGCTCTACGGGCAGCCAGAGTCCGGACGTGTTCATCAGGGGAGAGCTCAGCTCCGGCACACCATCTGCCTTCCAGCCATACCAGAACAGCAGCGAGATCGAGGTCACGCCGTTGGCCCTGCGCACCAGTGAGTCTCACACATGCACACACATCAGGGAGAAGTAGGAGTGTGTAGAAGTTCTGTAAGATGCTGGATGTCCAGCCACAGACTGAGTGGAGTAGACAGGTGAAATCACGGGAGGAGAGATGCCAGAGAGCAGAGAAACACAAAAACATGATCACTCAAGCAGAAACCGATAGAGAGAAAGAGTAAACATATACATTTCTATGAGCTTAAGTAGCAGGTCTGCCAGATCTTTCCATCTACCTATCTGTCTCTCACTACTGGGCAAAAGTTTGTGGACACACGACTGAAATTCTTCTTGTGCTGTTAAAACTCTTTTGATCTGAAGGTGTATGATAAAATGTTTAAACTCGGTTTTCTAGACATGTATATAATCGTGCCGACATATTCATTTCTTTCATTACAAAACTAGCATTTTATTTACAAATAAATATTTTTTTAAACCGACGTCTCTGAGCGAAATATTTTTGAAAAGCAGCCAGTAAATATCCAGCATAGGTGGGACCTCCTTTAATACTGTTCAAAAAGCATCTCAGGGAAATTCCTCAAGAAATCGGTCGAGAAAATGCCAAGAACACATTTCTGGAAATTCTCGGCAAAAAGGGCGTCTACTCTGAAGATGGTAAAATATTACATTATTTGGATTTATTTGGGGTTTTTTAGTACAACATAATTCCCATAGTTCTATTTGTGTTACTCCAGAGTTTTGATGGCTTTATTATTATTATAAAATGTGGAGGGGGGAAAAAAAAAAAGAATGAGTGTGTATAAACTTTGGACCAGTAGTGTACATATATAACACAGACACACACTCTTCTCCTTTGGGCTTGATGGGAATACATTTGGTGCACTCTGCCTGACTCTTGGATGAAGGTTTTTTGGGAAAGCAGCCCTTTCCCAGTGTGTTTACTGCTCTGAGATTTATGGAGCTCGGTGCAGAGCGTGAACCACTGAGGAAATCTGTTAGAAAAAGTAGATGCATATGTGTGAAGCTTGATGACTAAAGGAAAATCCGCGTTCCCTCTTTCTTTTCTCAGACAAACATGCACACAGTAATGAATGCTGAAGTTTGGGCATGTTACCAGGTTATGGGACCAATGATTTGACTTATTATTTCTCTCTCTCTCTCTTAAAAGCGAGCACAGAGGGAGGCCTGAACTAGAGCACAGCACACCAAGTCTGTGCATTCACTCTGCGATGTGAGAACTATCAGCAGGGCGCCCATTCTTCTATATGTGTGTGTGTGTGTGTGTGTGTGTGTGTGTGTGTGTGTGCTCCTATTCTCACTAACAAGCAAATAAATGGCACCAACTTTCTCTAAGAACGTTCTTGTGAGCAGTGAGTAGCCTTGTATACTGAATGTACAGTTTGGAGTGGTTTGTTGTGATGATCTCGCAGCCATTTCCTCCTCTAGTCTGATCTAGTCTGACGATAACTCGGTT